>JALXFT010002895.1:0-50000 GCA_023376895.1 Aspiorhynchus laticeps | reverse complement strand
CTGCAAAAGGACTGCAGGTGTTTGAATAACCTTTGAAGGTCAGGTTGTGCTGTTTTATGAAGCTTTGAACGAAGGCAAGCAAACAGGAACATACAGCCGAACAGGTGCAGATTTTAATTCTGACAGAGTAACAGACCACAAGTTTGGTTGTTTACCCATTTTATGCATATCAATGTAGAAAGAGTAACAGGCTAAAATATGAAACGAGCACAATGTGGTGATATAAATGAATGTGTCAGTTGGTGAGAATAACTAGTTCGTCATAGTTTAGCTATGCCTGAAGTTTATTTTGGTTCTCACTTCTACCAATTTTGTTATTAAAATTTCTGTTTTTCAGTAGGTATATTTTAAACCTGGCTAATGAGAACGTTTCCATCTGAGCGTCATCTTGGGAGTCTTGCCAAAAAGTCAATGTCGTTGATCTTAATGATCTATTCATCTTCAGAGGGTGTGAAACGTGTGAAACCTTTTTATTTTATTTATTATTATTTCTCATTTTTAGCCTGTAAGTCTTGCTAGTCAGAGCTACTTAATTACAGGAGTTAGGCTTTTTTCACTTTCAAAGTTACACTTTCAAGACGATTAATTAGTTCCCTCAAGATGTCATTTTGAAATTCCAGGTTCGAAAGCAACCTTGTACTGAAGGCGCCTTTGAAGACCGAATGGAGTTCAAATCGTAAATAGTCAAGAAAAGTGAGCATTTATTTTGTAACTTTTTAATTATCATTTTGAAAATGATTGTTAAGTCTCTCATGACAGCAACCTGGGAACTAATTGGTCGAATGTTAATTAGCAATTCTTATGAAAAAGGATTTTTGCAAAATAAAAATATTATACATCATTATTAATCATTAAAATTATTCATCATATTAACAGGAAATATGAAGCATAATAATACAATAATAATAATATAACAATCTACTTTTATAGATAGATAGATAGATATAAAGAAAGAAAGAAAGAATAGATTTTATGTAGTATTTAGTTTTTTAAAAAAAATAAAAAACAATTCATCATTTCGTTACCAGTAAATATTAAATCTAATCTAATATAATATTTATTATATATTTTACTATATATTATATATTTTTTATTATGTTAGTTATTATTATTTGTTTATGTTGTAGTTATAAATATTTATAATTATATATTGAAATTATAGGTTTTACATATTTTTTGTACAAAAAATATTTTTCATTACAATTAGCACATGAAACCTATAAATTAAATCAATACAAAACTTAATAAAAATAATAATAAAATAAAATCTTGTATTATATAGTAATAACATTAGTATATTAGTGTAATATTGTATTTTAATAAATTAAAATTATAGGTTTTATGTACTACTTGTACTATATATAGGCCATATTTTCTCAAAAAATATATATATATATATTAAAAAGAATAAATAATGCTTACATATTCTGTGTTTTTGTTACTATGCAATAGTAAATATAATATAATATAATAATATTTAATTAAAAGTATATATTTTATGTTTACAGATTTCATTTTTTTCTATTATTTTTGCAAAATACTTTATATATATATATATATATATATATATATATATATATATATATATATTTCAGACATACTTTACCTTGTAGGATATAATATATATATATATATATATATATATATATATATATATATATATATATATATATATATATATTAATACAAATAGTACATAAAACCTATCATTTAAATCAATTGCAAATAAATAAACCTTATATATATATATATATATATATATATATATATATATATATATTAGGGGTGGTACGGTTCAACTTTTTCACGGTTCGGTTTGTACCACGGTTTTAGAGTCACGGTTTCGGTATGGTTCGGTATGTTTAGGGAAAAACTATACTGTCAAATAAAAATAGAAAATAAGAATAATCTGTCTAACTACAAGCAACAACACACAAAAAATACAATAGAGTAAAGATTCAAATAAAATAAACAGTGATTTTCAGTTTTTTTTTTTAGGTAGGTCTATAGCATTAGTTTTTAGGTACAGAAATTGAATCAAGTAATCAAATGTAAAACAGCATTGCATATTTGACTGTATAAATTAAAGATTAATCTTTATTAAAGTTACAAAAGCGATTCAATCAAGAGCAGTGAGTGATTTCTTTGTTGTTGCTCGTTTGATTAATATTAAGAAAGTGCTGTCACTTTAAGAGAATGCACTGATACTGTACGTTCAGCCGGCTATGTCTGGTATAGGATACTTACCAAGACGGGCATTCTGACAGAATTTTTTTGTGAATTTGTCCATTCAAACACAATACTTCAGAGAGAGAGAGCTTAATATTTGCGCGCGTTCTGAGGCGCGGGTTTGCTTCTCATTGCTTCAAATCTTCTCATTGCGCGAGCGAGCTCGCGTCCTCTGGCTCTTAAATGTTTAAACTGGCAAAGCTTACATGAGTTTAGTTTAAACACCGATATCAACGTGTGCTGTTCAGGTCTCACCTGTGCGTGCGCGCTATCAGCGCCCGGGTGATGACGGAATAAATGACAGCTCATAATCCAGCATACGGCACTCGCATTGAACAAGAGTGAATGGTTTGTCCACTTTTTTTTTTTCTTTTCATCGCTGTAATTGCAATGTACTGGGAAGCCAGAAGCGCATCCATTAAAATAAACATACATTAGCCGAACCCTGTTTGTTTTACATGTTATTTATAACAAACCATATTACACATGCGTTGTCAGATTTAAGTTGAACCGCGGTCCTAGTGCGTGCCGAACCGTGTGTGGAGAACCGTTCGGTTCGTTTTTTTTCCGTGAACCGTGCCACCCCTAATATATATATGTTATGTATATATATATGTTATATATATATATTATATCCTACAATGTAAAGTATGTCTGAAAGCCACAGGAATGAATCCACCCCAAAAATCCGGAATTCCCTTTGACAGATAAGACGACTGTAAATTACAAGCTGGCACAAACTCTCCTTCCCCCTTCCCTACTCTCCCAAACACTTGTCATTGATTTTCTCTGAATTCTTCGTTTAGAGATTAGATTAGAAAATTGTATTACCTACAAAGGGGAACTTTGTCTGTAGGCTATCTAAATTAAATCAACCGCTGCCTGTTGGCAAAATGTGTGAAATTTGTCTCCAGCCCTTTTATCAAGTGGCACGATACAGCTTCGGCAACACGATGTGACTTAAACACAGCATCTTAACGGCGATATTGATGTTTTGTATTTATCCTGATCTCAGGAAAAAACCCAAAGGAGGAGACAGCTTGGACGACGTCTTCTAGAGATTTAGACTGCAGGATATGGTTCAATCTAAAAGTAAATTAGATGCCGGATCCTTCCAGGAGGTGTAAACTTGACCGACTCGGTCATTCGCAATCGACGACCCAAAGTGAGATGCGGAAACGCTCACGAAGGACTCGAGCTCACTGGGCCGAAACAGATGTGTGTCAGGTGTAAATCCCACCAAGTGCATGATGAATTACGCAGGCGAACCTAGTTTTGTTTCCGCGCAGTCGCTCTGACCGGAGGGAACCTGTGACATGGGCCCGTACCGGCGGGAAATTATATGGGGGGGATGTCATGTAAGACTCCCTCTCCTCTCAAAGCAACGTATTCTCCAATGGCACTAGCTTTGAGCGCGAGTAGCCTACAGCGAGCAACGTGTCTCCCAGCGGTGGGGCCGGTTGGCGAGGTTGTTCCGGATGGCTGGGCGCATATACGGGGCCGTCCATGTAGGACAGGGCTCCAGAGTGAAGCTCACCCGAGCAGGTGCGGTTGGACTCATCCTCGTTGCTGCCACAGTCGTCGGTGCCGTCACACAGCCATCTCTTCGGGATACAGCGGTTGTTCAGGCATTTAAATTGGTCCGCTGGGCAGCTGCGATTGGCTGAGGAGAAACAAACCGCCTGTCAATTGGTAACACAAATTCATCTGAAAGCATCTAGGTGTCCAAATGTTTTGCAATGTGTCATACTAACATATCATGGCATACTGTATCCCACAATGCAATGTGCTCAACTTGATCTTTCTTTTCAAAGTAAGGTGCATCAACCATGATTTTTTAACCCTATAATGCCTTCTGTATCACATTTGAAATGCACATTTCTAAGGCTTCTAAATGATCAACATGCGTTTCAACGATCTCAACGAAAACGTTTTCTAGATTATTTGTACTATATATAGGCCATATTTTTTTCAAAAGAAATAATACAATATTAAACAGAATAAACAATACTAAAATGTACTGTTGATCATTCATTATCATTCAATATTAAGAATAATATAATATAATTTTAGTGTAGATTTGATTATTTTACATATTTAAATTCTAGGTTTTAATTACTATTTGTATATTTTTCTTTTCTTTTTTTATAAAAAGCACATAAAACCTATAATTTAAAACAATAAAAAATCTTGCATTGTATACAGTCATAATATTAGTATTTGTGTGTGCATTTTAATAGATATAAATATAGGTTTTATGTACTATTTATACTATATGTATAGATCATATTTTTAAAAACAATAATAATATATAATATCATATAATATAATATATTATTTATTCAAATTGCAAAAACAAAGTCCACCTTCAGGTTGTGGTAGTCTACGGAGTACAGATTATGAAGTAGGCATTACTCTAGTTTTTCATTGTGGACACAACCTTTGTTTCTGTAGGTTCATGGTTGGACTACAAAAGTGCGAGAAGACCTACAGCAGAGGTGTGGATTTTCATCGCTGCCGTCTGAGCAGTCATCATCCCCATCACACTTCCACGAGAGCTGAATGCAACGCTGGTTCTGGCACTGAAACTCCACTGGGCCGCAGTGCTTTGACTTAGTGACTTCTGATGGGGCTGAAAAGGGCAGGAACAAGATGTTAGAGAAAGAACACACACACACAGCCTTTTCTCTCTGTGTCGGGTTATTATTGCTAACTAACCAAAACCATTAAGATAGATAGATAGATAGATAGATAGATAGATAGATAGATAGATAGATCGATAGATAGATAATAGATAGATAGATAGATAGATCTGTTTTATTTTGTGAAGTACTAAAATAACAAATTAAGATAAACTAAAACTAAAAAGTAAAACTTAATAAAAAAAAAAACTATAAATACATATTTTAAAAAGCTCATAAAAATGACAAAAAACAAAAATACTAAAACTAACTAAAATAAAAAAGAAAACATAATAATTCAAAATATTAACAAAACTGTAATAGTAATTATACTAAAATAGCACTGACGTACACACACCATTTCTGAATTTGAATTGAGCTTATTTATTTATTTGTTTGTTTGTTATTTTCTTAAATATAATAGGGTCCAAAAGTTTGAGGCTATTAGTTTAAAAAATAAAAAGGAAATAAATTTGTATATATTTATCTATCTATAGATATATATATATATATATATATATATATATATATAGATAGATAGATAGATAGATAGATAGATAGATAGATAGATAGATAGATAGATATATATATATACAGTGCCCTCCACTAATATTGGCACTATATATATCTATATATATATATATATATATATATATATATATATATATATATATATATAATATCTTATATATATATATATATATAATATATATATATATATATATATATATATATACAGTGCCCTCCACTAATATTGGCACCCTTGATAAATATGAGCAAAGGCGGCTGTGAAAATAAATCTGTATTGTTTATCCTTTTTAGCTTTCATTCCAAAAATACACAAAATTCCAACCTATCATTGAAGTAAAACAATTGAAAATGGGGGGAAATCTCATTGTGTAAGAAATACACAGCTCTGAGTTTTCTCCTATAATGCCTGAAGAGTTTGGAGAACACCTGATAAGAGATCAGAGACCATTCCTTCATACAGAATCTCTCCAGATCCTTCAGATTCACAGCTCCATGTTGGTGCTTCTCCTCTTCAGTTTACCTCACTCATTTTCTACAGGGTTCAGGTCAGAGGACTGGAATGGCCAGCAGAAGCTTGGTTTTGTGCTCAGTGACCCATTTTTGTGTTGTTTTTGAGGTTTATGTTTGGATTATTGTCTGGTTGGAAGATCCAAACATGGCCCATTATAAGATTTCAAACAGAGTCAGTCACTTATTGATTTTTTATATGTTGGTATTTAATAGAATCCATGATGCCATGTGTCTAAACAAGATGTTCAGGACCTCCAGCAGAAAAATAGGCCCACAACATAAAAAATACAGCAGTATATTTCATTGTACACATGAGGTACTTTTTTATCCCTGTGTGCACCAAACCCATCTTCAGTGTTTGCTGCTAAAAAGCTCATTTTTTAGTTTCATCTGATCATAGAAGCCAGTCCCATTTGAAGTTACAGTCATGTCTGATAACTGAATATGCTGGAGTTTGTTTTTGGATGAGCTAGGAGAATTTTCTCGAAACCCTCCCAAACAACATGTGGTGATGTAGGGACTGTTTGACAATTTTTTTCTAATGTTTTCTGACCCCGAGACTCAACTATATTCTGCAATTCTAAAGCTGTGATCCTTGGAGAGTCTTAAGCCACTCAAACTCTCCTCCTCACCGTGCATTAGGATGATATAGACACACGTCCTCTTCCAGGCAGTTTCGTAACATTTTCTGTTGATTGAAAATTCTTAATTATTGCCCTGATGGTGGAAATGGGATTTTTCACTGCTCTAGCTCTTTTCTTAAAGCCACTTCACTAATTTGTGAAGCTCAATTATCTTTTGCTGCACATCAGAAATATATTCCTTGTTTTTTTCTCATTGTGATGGATGATTAAGGGAATTTGGTCTTTGTGTTCCTCATATTTATAATCCTGTGGAACAGAAAGTCATGGCTGGACAATTTCATGCTCCTAGTCACCATGGTGTGCTAACAAATTTAAATATGAATGGAATATACTTCAGAGATATTTTACTCACAAGAATTTCTAGGGGTGCCAATAATTGTGGCCAACATCCATTGGAAAAAAACATTTATTTCATCATGAGATTTTCTCCCCACTTTCAATTGTTTTACTTCAATGATAGGTTAGAATTTTGTAAATTTTTTGAGGGAAAGATCAAAAGGATAAACAATGCCGATTTATTTTCACAGCTGCCTTTGCTCATATTTATCAAGGGTGCCAATGTTTTGCAATGTGTCATACTAACATATCGTGGCATACTGTATCCCACAATGCAATGTGCTCAACTTGATCTTTCTTTTCAAAGTAAGGTGCATCAACCATGATTTTTAACCCTATAATGCCTTCTGTATCACATTTGAAATGCAAATTTCTAAGGCTACTAAATGATCAACTTGACAGAAAATGATAGGTTTTCTATATTATTTGTACTATATATAGGCCATATTTTTTAAAAGAAATAAAACAATATTAAACAGAATAGACAATACTAAAATGTACTGTTGATTATTTCATTATCATTAAATATTAAGAATAATATAATATAATTTTAGTGTAGATTTGATTATTTTACATATTTAAATTCTAGGTTTTAATTACTATTTGTATATTTTTCTTTTCTTTTTTTTATAAAAAGCACATAAAACCTATAATTTAAAACAATAAAAAATCTTGCATTATATACAGTCATAATATTAGTATTTGTGTGTGCATTTTAATAGATATAAATATAGGTTTTATGTACTATTTATACAATATGTATAGACCATATTTTTTATAAACAAATATTTTTAAAAACAATAATACTATATAATATAATATAATAATATAATGTATTTTTTAGCAAGGAAAAGGCCTTTTATTCAAATTGCAAAAAAAAAAAAAAGTCCACCTTCAGGTTGTGGTAGTCTACGGAGTACAGATTATGAAGTAGGCATTACTCTAGTTTTTCATTGTGGACACAACCTTTGTTTCTGTAGGTTCATGGTTGGACTACAAAAGTGCGAGAAGACCTACAGCAGAGGTGTGGATTTTCATCGCTGCCGTCTGAGCAGTCATCATCCCCATCACACTTCCACGAGAGCTGAATGCAACGCTGGTTCTGGCACTGAAACTCCACTGGGCCGCAGTGCTTTGACTTAGTGACTTCTGATGGGGCTGAAAAGGGCAGGAACAAGATGTTAGAGAAAGAACACACACAGCCTTTTCTCTCTGTGTCGGGTTATTATTGCTAACCAAAACCAGATAGATAGATAGATAGATAGATAGATAGATAGATAGATAGATAGATCTGTTTTATTTCCGTTTTTTTGTGAAGTACTAAAATAACAAATTAGATAAACTAAAACTAAAAAGTAAAACTTAATAAAAAAAAAAACTATAAATACATATTTTAAAAAGCTCATAAAAATGACAAAAAACAAAAAAAATACTAAAACTAACTAAAATTAAAATAAAAACAGAAAACATAATAATTCAAAATATTAACAAAACTGTAATAGTAATTATACTAAAATAGCACTGACGTACACACACCATTTCTGAATTTGAATTGAGCTTATTTATTTATTTGTTTGTTTGTTATTTTCTTAAATATAATAGGGTCCAAAAGTTTGAGGCTATTAGTTTAAAAAATAAAAAGGAAATAAATTTGTATATATTTATCTATCTATCTATCTATATATCTATCTCTATATATATATATATATATATATATATATATATATATATATATATCTATAGATATATATATCTATATCTATATCTATATATATCTATATCTATCTATCTATATATATATATATATATATATATATATATATATACACCCCTTAAAAGAGTTCAGTATCTAAATGTCTTAATTTCATGTTTTTAAATCCTAAAATAAAATAATAATAAAATTATTTCGATATTTTGTGCTAAATGAAATTAGTAACAATGTAACAAATATATTTTAATAACAGACTTAAAGATTATCACCATAATTAGGGAATTAGTGATGCAATTAGGTATGTTTTGTTGTAAAAGTTATGTTACATCAAATAATTTATTTTGATTGTTAAATGTATCTGAATTGGAATTACAGTAAGCAAATTCTACTTTCTGTGATTCCAATTTAACTTCCTGTGCAGCATGGCCTATTCAACTCAAATTCCAACTCAAGTGTTAAAAGTGGCCAGTTCTTTCATTCTGAATTATGCTTAAACCAGGTACACACTTCACACCGTATACATATAATGACACACAAAATAAAAAGTTAGCAAAACATGAAGTCATTTCTGCAGTAAATTGAATCCACATGAGTTTACAATGATTTAAGGCCAAACCACATGCAAACACAAACACAGTTACAGCTAAACCGCAGGTTGAGAGGAGACATTTACATCCCCCACTGGAAATGGAAATCAATGGACATATTCAGCTTAACATAAACATATCTGATCTGTTGTCATATTTCCCACAAACCGCCACCATTATTGACTAGCTTGTGGGTGCCAATACAAAATCGGTATATTCTGCTCTACCACATTCCACTTGTAAATCCCAGAATAACAATCAATTACATCTGCTCTAGCCACACATGATGCAACAAGTTTTCAGTGGCCAGTAATATTTCTGTCGCTCATATTGTGCAAATTATTGCTTATATATCGTATTATGCCTGAATAATGATTATAAACGACTAATAGAAGCTTACATGAACAGGTGACGTTATCTTTCTCCAGATGTTGGCCATCTGCACAGGCGCATATGCGACCTGCAGGTGTAGCAAGGCATAGAGCCGAAGAGCCGCAGCCACCGTGATTTGCCAAACACTGGTTATTACCTGAGGAAAAACGCAAAGAGAGATAAATGTTTTATTTAATGCAGTTTGGAGACATTATACATGGTTGAAGATGTCAAATAACCCATAATTTCCATATTATGTTTATGTTATGTGGCTGTAACCCAATCAAAAATGTTAATTAGGGTGACAAAATTACATTGAAATTATATGTCCTATATATACAGCTGAGTCAAAAAAAAACAGTCTCTATATGTGTTTTTTTTTTAAATAATTATTATTAATTTGCAGGATTTGTTTAATTTACACAAATGTCTCATTAAAAATGTCTACAAATTGATAAAACTGATCCGAGATCAGGTAAAAACCATAGATGCTGGTTCAATGGCTCACCACTTACATGATTTGCATGACCCAACGGCAAACCATTGAAATTTCGAAATGTTGCGAAACAGTTATGATGTAACAAAGCTGTACTATAACTATGGCAGTTTGAAACGTGCTCTGAACCACTGTTTCGAAGCAAATTATTCACAAAGGTTTCGAAGCTTCACAAAGCAGTGCTTCAAAAACATCCTTCACTAAATGTGGCTGCACTTAACTTAAGTGAATCAGTGAATCATTTACTTGAACCAGTTCTTTTACGTGAACCATCTTTAGATTCACTAAAATCTTTTGAACAAGTTACAGCTTAACGACATCGTCTCATGTTTTTTGTAGTGTTTTATTACTCTACACAAGCTCGCAAGGAACAAGATCATGGCTGTATCCGAAAACTGAAAAATGCTGCCTTCGGAAGACACATTCCAAGACATCAAGGCACGTCCGAATCCAACTTCCTGTCTCATGAGATACCTTCATCTGATCGATTTTTGAAGGCAGCATAGATGTATCCTTCGCTGCCTTTGATATCCCACAATCCTGTGCGTTCCATTCCGTGATGGTTGAGCTAAAAAAATAAAGATGGCCTCTGAAAGTTGCGTTCCGTGGTCAGCTTGGGTGTAAATGTATTTTTCTGACTAACTTTTTGCACGTTTGATGTTAATTCTAGCGAGAAATCAGCATTACGGTAATTAAATATTTGTTTAGTTATCACCAATAACACAAGAAGAGCATCAGACTGAGTGGAGAAGAAGTCCCCAGAGCTAAAGAGTTCAAGTACCTGGGATCCACAGTGTAAGAAAATGGTGGAAGCAGTAGAGAAGTATCAAAAAGGATCCAAGCAGGATGGAACAGCTGGCAAAAAATGACATGAGTGATGTGTGATAAGAAGATACCCCCCCAGAGTAAAAGGAAAACTTTATAAGACAGTGATCAGACCAGCGATGCTGTATGGAATGGAAGCAGTGGCAGTAACAAAAGCACAATAACGACAGATGGAAGTAGCGGAAATGAAGATGCTGCGATTCTCCTTAGGACTAACAAAATATGATCGAGAGACAAATGACAATATCAGAAAACAGCTGTAAGTGGACGCATTAAGTAATCAGCTGAGAGTGAACAGACTAAGATGGCACGGTCACGTTTTGAGAAGAGATGATGAACACGTTGGAAAGAAAGTCAGAAAGATGCACTTTGGTACAAGAAAGAAAGGACGGCCAAAAAGGAGACGTGAAGATTGTGTGAATGAGGACATGAAGGCTTTGGGCATCAGAGTAGAGGAAACAACAAACAGGAGAAGTTGGAGACGAAGGATATGCACCGGCGACCCCACAGATACTGGGATTTAAGCCTGTAGAAGAAGTTTAGTTATCACCAAAACTCGTTCTATTTTGTTATAGATCATTAAACCGTTACACTGCCTCAGAAGTCTGTCTGAAATCAGTTTCATGAGGTGCCTTCGTGCAAAAATGCAGCCTGCAAAGTCATTGCCTCATAAGGCATCGAGGCAGCAAGTCAGCTGCATAAGTTTTCGGATGCAGCCCATGAGCGTTAAACTAAATGCGTTGCCACAGACTTCAACTAACAGCATGTCCAAGCACTCCAAATGAACAATTAAATGCTTTTTCCAATGCAAATAGCTCTCCCAGTGAAGCCCAGCATACGGAGAGGACATGAAATGTCATGCTCAGAGCCTCTTGTCCAATGCATATTGATCTTTGCTCCAGTAAAATCAATGCTGCAAGTATCTGGCATAGACTCCCAGTGAAGAATGGCATCAATTGGACACTACGGGACATGTGTCCACTGAATCATCTGCAGAGATTAATGCAGATTAATGCGGATCACGTTAATTGAACAAGCAGTGCTTTTCGCTTTTAGTCGCTAAAATATCATAATGCACCGTGAGTGCAAATTACCATATATACAAATCATTTGTAAATAGATAAACGTGTCACTGTTGCAATTTAATGTAAATTTAGGAGGATAAGCTGATAGTCACATGGCAAATATGAAAAAGTCTCTCTTTTTTGGCTCTATAATGCATTTACAGAAAAAGACAAAACCGTTCAGACATCTATATCATTTCCTGAGGGAAACGCTAAACATTTTATGTGAATACGAGACAGTAAACTGAAACCACTGACCATTTCATAGAACAACAATTCTGAGCAAATGATACCCAGCTCACTCTCAATTGTCAAATCAGGCAAAAAAAAAAAAAAGTCATAGCAAGCTAATGTAGCATAACATGACAACAACTCTCCTGAACAGAGCTGAGTGAAGCTTGTAAAATGATAAATAGTGAACATTAGACCATTTGCCTTTCTGATATACTTGAAAACATCCACTTAGCATTGTTATATTGTAGCTTTATATATTGAGTGACATCAAGAAAGAGTAAAACAGTGCATGCTAATTATCAAATCCAAAATTACATACAAATGTTGCACAAGGTATAATACAACAGCCAGACATTTTTAGTAAAGTTTAGATTTCATAAACAAAGGCTTGTCATTTCCACTAAAAGCTCAATGCACTAGCAGGTTATTATATATTCAGCACAGTTCCACTTGGCTGCATTAGCTTAGCGTGTGAATTCACTATCCAATGTTGAGTGCTTCAGTGGGCAGTGCCATCCCCCACAGTGTTTCAGACCCCCTATGTTGCACACTGACAGGTGCTTACAACTGCCAATAGCTTTAATCACAGGTGCCGAAATGATGCACCGAACATCTGGTCAACATCAGTAGCGTAGCATAAACATGATTTTCAAGCTGTTTGTTTAGAACAACAGCATATGAATTACAACCATCGACCACCTTGGAAAAGTTTCCAACACCTTCATTATCCACTGAAGTCTCATTTGGATACCTTTTTGAGAGCATTTGCGGATATTTAAACTGGAGAGTTGCTATACCTTAGTTTGTCTTTTTGAGAATGATTTAAGCACAGGTTACAATGCCACTTATTTATATTGCTACTGAACCTGAAATGGCTGGGTCAATCCTGGCCTGCCATTGGCTGGCTGTCATTACGAATGACATTTAGTATCTGTACCAGATGCAACATATGAGTAACTCTACCGGAGCCGCCACAGCGATTAACCTTGAGCAAAAATTGTAGACCAAAATGAACATTCATCATCACTCTCAGTCACCTTACTAGCTCACAGCACCAAAGACGTCTAGAACTATGAGGTCAGTTTCAATCAAAGCCATTTTATTTCATCAATAACAAGTTAAGCCACCAAATATAGCGGTTTAGTGAAGGAAAATGTGTGCAAAAGTAATTTTGTCTTTGTAAATTACCCTGTAATTTTGATGTACCCATTTCTGCACAGCAGGGCGATGGAGAAAAATGTCACAAAACTGAGTATAGGCACCAAAAAACTGCCCAGTTCCTCAGAACAATTGCTTGTCACTGGAGACATAATGGAGATCTGGATCCAGAACCTCAGAATGACAAATCATACAAATTTCCTGCAAATGCCTTAAAATTAGCTTTTAAAATATGAGAGAAGTTAGGCTTATTTGATCTGGGCCCCAAAAATGCTTGGATCATGAAGTCTTAAGGTTAAAATTACCATTAAGTATCCTAATCGGGGAATATCCGTTGCAAAGCATTTATTCAAATTCAGGGACTTGCCGGTGTGTCATTAGTTTCTAGAATGTTCAGCTGTTTAAAAGGTGAAGGCATATGGGGCAATATATTTATTTTCCATATATCGTACGGAATACCAAGTGTGTGCCAACACAGGATTTGGCCTCTAGGCAAAGCTATGGGATGATGATATATAAAGAATCAGACCACCTCTCAGAACTCAGGCGATTTGAATCTTAGCGTTTCTGGAAGACAGTCAATAGCTAGACATCAAAGTCCTTCTATATCATTGCAGCCCTTGGCAAGACTTCAAGAATTCATTATGGCTTAAAATCCACAGCATAAATATTCATATTTACCTTTCTGGCTCTGCGGGTCATACACCTGAATCCCGAAGAGAGGTGGTCTTTCAGCCCGCATTAGGGCAACATCATTGGATGACAAATCCAGCCGGAATATCGAGGCGTTCATGTAATCTGTCCAGAATACGTAATTCTGGTAATGCGCAATCCCAAATGGATGATTCAACTCTTTCCCACTGTACACCACCTGTGAAAAGTAGTTCAGCTTTGTGAGTCACAGGGAAATATTTAGATGAACATAGAGAGGAAACTGAGGTGTCTGAGAACTAAAGAACAGACTCATTCATTTACTAACCGTTCTGTGGCTGCCGTTGAGGTAGATTTTCTCAACGTGGTCATAGTAGGCGTCACACCAGTACATGACACTGGAGGAGTGGTCCAGAGTGAGGCCGTTAGGCCACAGCATGTTGGATGTGACGAAGATCTGACGGTGAGATCCATCCATCCAGGCCTTCTCTATCCTTCCTCTGCTGTCAATTAACTCATCCTCCTCCCAGTCCGTCCAATACATCCATCTGAGAAACCAAGTGAGAAATTATATCTTTAAGATCATGACACCCTGCTGAAGAGGACTATCTTAGACCAGAATTAACTTCCATTCTGCTCTAGATGGTTTAATACAGATAGGAGTTGTTCTGGTGTCTCAGGGGTGGGAAACTCTGGCCTTGGAGATCTACTGTCCTACAAAGGTAAGCACCAACCCTAATCAAAAATGCCTTCATGTAATCTTCAAGACTTTGGTTAGATTTTTCAGGTGTGTTTGATTAGCGTTGGAGCTAGGGTTGGGGAAAATCTGGCCTTGGAGATGTACTGTCCTACAAAGTTTAGCATCAATAAATGTGCCTGCTTGTAATCTTCAAGACTTTGGTTAGATTTTTCAGGTGTGTTTGGTTAGGGTTGGAGAGACTCTGGTCCTGGAGATCTACTGTCCTACAAAGTTTAGCACCAACCCTAATCAAAAACACCTGCTTGTAATCGTCAAGTCTTTGGTTAGATTTTTCAAGTTTGTTGGATTAGGGTTGTAGCTAATGTTGCATTCAATTTACCTTGGAAGTCAGATGTTGGAGCTGGGAATGACTTTACCCCCAAGTGGACCGTGTTCCAGGACAGAAGTCAGATAAGCAAGATGGACCGTCCATTGCTAGCAATACAAGTCGAATAAAAGATAATGCCAAAGTTTCATGTCCACAAATAGGTTGAAGGGATTGGATAGTATTGTGTGCACCACTGAGTTTATTGAGACAAAGACAAACATAAGTGCTAATGAACATATTTTACTACTGTTTATGTTCTGTTGATGCACTGTGCAACTATATTGGATTCTGAAGATGGAGTTGTTGCGATTCCTCTGAGATTCCGAGTCAGAACTCGGACTTGGGAGGGCGTTCCAGCTTCAGGGGACTTGGAATTTCCAGCTTCCAAGTACAAATGAAATGCAGCATAAACACTGCAGAATCTCGAAGGCCAGAGTTTCCCAGACCTTTTATAACTGGTAACGTAGCCAAGATTTCCACCAAACCACCATGATGGCGTTTCTGGAAAATATAGTTCACCATGCTTCTCGAACTAGTTAAGAAGCTCAGCATCCAATACTGGGCACCATTTAGCATTAGCGAAATTCCCTGAGATATAGGATTTGAATGCCACTAACCAGAACTATAAAGACAACGGCTAGACTTCCAGCTGAAAAAAATAAATAAAAATCCAGCTGGTTTTGGAACATTGTTGCTGGTTTCTGGTCATAAGCTGGTAGACCATCTTGGACCAAGAACAAACCAGTTACCAGCTGACTGTACCAGTTCAAGTTGGTCAAATTGGATTTTGGAATGCTGAGTTTAAAAGTCAGTTCCAAAAAGGTATATTATTTGAATCCAAAAAATAAGACTGATTACTCCTTGGTTAACTGCTAGTTGGTCAAACTAGTTCTTAAGACACAGTCTTAACATACTGGCGATATTTGTGCAACTAGCCCTGGGTTTGCTCAAAGGTGCCTTCTAAAAGACAGCTCACCGTAAAATAATCCTTTAAAATAATTGAGTACAATATCTACACCTAGCCATCTAAAAAAAGAGGCTTGTACAATTGCATGTTTTTATTAATTCATGATTTATTTGGAAGCCAAAACTTTTTGTTTTGCACCTCGTACAAGGTCCTTTTTTCCAAGTTCAAATCACTCACATTTCACAACATAAACTTAACACTGTGACACGGCCTTGCGCATTTGAACGCAGCCTAACATAACATGACAGAGGGAATTGACTCCCCCCACTCATATTCAGTGACTTGTTGAATAATTCATAAGACAGGGCTTTGAGTGACAGCACCTGCTGTGAACAGGCGAACCGGGCGAGTGATGGAGATGGAGAGCAAATGCGATCAGGACCTAGAGTCATAACAGCTAATCCTCCATCTTATCATGTTAGCACAGACAGGAAATGACATGCGTACATGGGATACGGAAGGACAGACACAGTAAAGGACAGTTTTTAGAGAAGGAAATGGGATTTAAAAGGGGAGAGATTAAGCTGGGATAGGTATTGAATATTCAGCATACCGGCAGCTAAAGCTTAAGCGGTGATCCGAAGTTCAAAAAAAACTTAGGACTGTTTGAAATTTTAAACCAATTTCTAATAACACAATTACAGATTAATTGCAGATTAAAACTGATTACTGGTAATTATTCCAAAGACTCCAGGTCTTATTTGCAACTAAATGATCTGAAATTCCAAGACACCGAAGCTATTAAAAACTGACAACCCAATCCAGAAACCCATTACGAGGATAAACATGTCAAGTGTACAGCACATGGAAAGAAGTCACTAAAATATAAGCAGAAACTGGAACCTGCCTTTAAACTTTTAAACCTCTTATGTCAGGCTTCACCGTTCTGCCAAGGCAGCGATTTGCAGTCATGGAGTCGCCATATTCCCTTTAAGCCTTTCCATCTGAGCAATGACATCGAATGAGGATGTTCGCATTAGCTCTCTTTGATACAATAGCACATCTGCTACTTCCAGTCTTAGATTTAAATTAACAATATTATTGAATAAATGTGTTTTGTAACTCCAAGGAATGTAAGTATAACCATGATATAGTACCATGTTTTTTGGAGCTATAGTAATAGATTTTTTTTTCTTTTAACATTTACCATCATATAATACTATGGTTTCTTGGATGTGTACTATGGTAAATCAATGGTATTCTTCAGAATTTTGTTGTAATTATTCAGTGCTATATATCATAGTGCCATGATTTTACATTGTTTTTATATAGATGGCATTCAGAGTGTAACACTATAATACTTTGAAATTTACCATGCTTATGAAATTTAGGTACCATAGTATTTGGTATTCCAAGGTACCTTTAAAAATACTATGTTATTTTTGTCATTATCAGTGTTTTGTGTTTATTATTTCCTACATACTATAGTAATACTTTACAAATCATTGTAATATGTTTTTGGAGCTGTACCATGATAATTCCATGGTAGTCTTTGAAGTACTAAAGTACATTTTTATGCTGGACATTTACCATCATAATACCATGGTTTCTTTGATATCTACCATGGTATGCATTAAATACAGTAACATATACCAGGTACCACAGTATTACATTTTTTTAAAAAACATACTGTAGCATATTAACTTATACTGTAATAATAAACAGTAGCATAATACATTAAAGTAGTATGACACTATCATCTGATACCATTCCATGGCTTATTGGCCAATGTACGGTGATGGGAAGTAACTGATTACATGTAATCTAGATTATGTAATCAGATTCTAAAAATGAAGTACTTGTTATTAGAGTATATTACATTTTAAAATGCTCATAATCAGATTACAGTTACTTTTTATGGATTACATGATTACATATTATTCACACAATGGCGGTAATTTATTCATAATTTATTGACTCACCACATTTTTTTCCATTTCTAAATAAACCTACCACTTATATACAGTTTGGGAAACCATGCTCAAATGTAATGTTTAATGCATTTCATCATGTTGATGACAAAGAATGGAATATATTTTCTTTCTTTTATTTATTGTTTTGTTTATAAACAAGGAACACAATAATCCCATTCAAGTCTATGTGATAAATTAGTTAAATCAAAAGTAATCTACAAGTAATTAATAAGTAGTCAGACTACATTACCTAATACATGTAATCCATATTATGCAACAAACTACAGTTTGTATCATGTAATTTGTAATCAGTAATGGACTACAATTTGTAAGTAATCTACGCAGCACTGCAAATGTACCAAGGCAAACCACAGTATATGAAAATGGTAATGATTCAGTATATCAAGTACTATAGCATTCCAATGTTTTGTTTTTTTTGGCATATATTATAATAATAGCTTGGAGTTCAAAATATGTAAATATTGTGGTAGTACAGCACCATAATATATATTAAAGTACCATGGTATTGCAATCTAATACCACCACAGTGCTTTTTGTTAATGAAACCAGAGGAAGCACAGGGTTGTCGAAATTCCTTGATGAAATCTCTAAGCACAAAGGGCAAACATGCCGCCCCCAGTGCGCTCTAAAAGGCTGGATTTCA
Organism: Aspiorhynchus laticeps; assembly: GCA_023376895.1. Classification (NCBI taxonomy): domain Eukaryota; kingdom Metazoa; phylum Chordata; class Actinopteri; order Cypriniformes; family Cyprinidae; genus Aspiorhynchus; species Aspiorhynchus laticeps. The sequence continues at coordinate 31,360 of JALXFT010002895.1, read as the reverse complement.
TCCAAGGCTTTAGCAGACTGAAATCCCTGCAGAAGAATCTTTTAAATGCTTCTGTAAGCAGGAAAGGTATCATGGGCTTACCCATTTAGAGGATCCACAACAATGGCCCTGGGATGAGACATATTGCCTTCTAAAAGCGTTCTCCTGGTCTGCGAGGGCCGGTCCAGCCCGGCCACGCTGATGGTCTTTCTATAACCGTCATTTGTCCAGAACAGGTTATTACCTATCCAGTCCACCGAAATACCCTCAACATTATCCAGCTCTGGAGAAAGAGAGAGCAGAAAGAAATTGAGAAAATGTTGTTCTTTTAGCTTGATAACATCAAAGACAGCTCAATTAATCACTGTCCTCCTCTAATTCTTCCCAGTGAAATTATGCAGTATCGACCGGCGAGCTTCCCCGACGACTGAATTGCACAAAATGTATGATAAATAACTTCCCATTTGGAAAACAACGTCAACAGAAGTGCTCAAGTACAGGTGGCCTGATTCTAACATACCACGCCGCATGGTTGCACAGATGATTCATCACCGAGCCAAAGCAAAAATGAGTTCGTTAGAGAATATTTAAGAGCTTTTTACGCAATATAATTGCGGTACAGCTCAACAGAATTACACAAAAGCCAACATTAATCTCTGAGAAGTCACAGTAAACATACCGTCCTTAAGGATCGTTTCCCGAGCGGTTCCGTCAATCTTCTGCCGTCCAATTAGGAAGCTTGTGGTGTCGGCAAAGTAGATGTAGCTACTCTCTGCATGGAAATCCAGCGCTCTGGGACTCACAAGCCCTTCGATTTGAATCAAATGTTCATCTCCAGACTTGATATTCATATCCAGACCTCTGATAACCCCGGGTCGTCCTTTTCCGTAAAACAGGAACAGCTCGTTCTTTGGTTCTGCAAATACACGATTACCCAAAGTAAACAATGGCAGTGGCGTAACGTAATAAGCCTTCTGCCACAGTACTGTCAGAGCTTAATTAATTGACATAATTAGCCTCCGTTTTCAATACAGTTCTGCAAATTAAAGCCTTTGACAAAAATGTATCCGAAGCGAGAGGCTCAAGCTAATTACATTAGCTTAATTAAAACCAGAATTATTTCCACTGATTCGATTCTATGGAATCAATCATCTTTTGGTGCATAACAGTTACATTGTGTTTGTAATTGTATCTGAGTGTGTGTAAGTGTGTGTGTAGAAATAACTGGGGACAATCAGGGTCCTAAGTGGGGGCAGCAAAGAGAGGGACATGTTCATATGAAGCACAAAGTTTTCGAAATTTCTTACTTACAGGCTGCAGTGGAGAGGATGATTGTAATAATTATTAGGTCTGAGATCCAGAGAGACAAGAGGAACCAGGATAAAGGGAAAGAGGAACCCAACAAGAACAATTATGTGTTTTTGAACTTTGTTTCTGAAGCCAAATGATTCCTTTGTGAGAAAAATTTGAGCCATTATTGACTCACGAGCAAATGCCATTCCATTGCTCAAGTTTTATTTCATAAAGTTTGTTCACAAGATGTGAGAATGAATGACGTACAATGTTATTGACTTCCATGAGGGTAAGAGAGACAGGAATTTCATTTTTGTGTGAACTGCTTTAAATAACCATGTCCTGTTCTTGTATAATCCAGTGAATTAAATATTTTACAAATGAATGGTACTTCAACTCATTCATAACGAATGAATGACGAGTCTGGCTTCAGTTCAAAAACAGCTTCACATTGAGTAACACTTGAGATAAAAACAAAAACTCAATTGGAGGAGCCACATTTAAAACCACTATAAAATAGATGATTTATGCCCCCATTTGATGCACATCATTATACAGGGTATATGATTTCTGAGCGATGGATGACACATCGCAGTGATGAATAATATCAATGGAAGTAAATGTGAGCGAAGTCACCTGATGACACGCCAACACACTCTTGACAACTTGTAATAATTCAGATAAGGTAAAAAATTGTCATATCTGGTTTATACAAAAAAGTACAACTTTAAGTAGCAATCATGGTTAGGGTCAAGTATGAAAGGCCTTTTCTGCCACAGAAAAATAAATAAATAAATGCAACCGCAACTTTTTATTTCACAATTCAGACTTTTTTCTTGCAATTCTGAGGGAAAAAAATAATGGCGTGGCATGAACTCACAATTGTTTGGAAGCCTGTTTCCACCACTGAATAAAAAATAAAAAAGATAATTGTCACTTTTTCTCACAACTTTTGTTTTCTTGCAATTGTGAGTTTACGTCTCAAAATTCAGACTCTTTTCTCAGAAATGCGTAATATAAATTGCGAGTTATGAAGTCAGAAATGCGAGATATAAACTCACAATTCTGTTTTTTTTTTCCCCTCAGAATTGCGGGATATAAACTCACAATTGTGAATCATAAAGTCCAATTCTGAGAGGGAAATAAGACTGATATGTTCTCAGAATTGCAAGTTACAATTCTGAGGAAAAAAGTCAGAATTGCAAGTTCAAATCACGCAATTCTGAGAAAAAAGTCAGAACTGCGAGTTTATATCACAATTACCTATTTTTTATTTTTTATTGAGTGGCGGAAACAGGCATCCATAGATATAAGTGAGATATAAACTCTCAACTGTAAGAAAAGTCAGAATTGTGAGAAAAAAAACCGCTATTACCTTTTTTTTTATTATTTCTAATTCCGTGATGGAAAAAAAAATAAAATTACTATTAAAAGGAAAATAATTAATTTTCATTATTGTTATTAGCCTATTTTTTTTTATATATATGTGGCAGAAACAGGCTTTTAAAGTTAAAGGTTTAGATCTATTGTTAGGGTCAAGTTTAGGTTATATGTTCTTACGATTTCACAATATTTTTACAAATTATTACCATTTTGGGCTTGCTTACACCAGAGCCTGCATTTTTCTGTATGTTTGGTTGACTGATAAAGAAAATAATGTAAATCTCCAGAGTTTTCCTATGGCACATTTACGAAGTGAAGGTTACTGATTTTCATGACATGAGGTATAACTTAAGCATAATTCGTGCACTAAATAAAACTGTAGGCAATATATCGGAGCTGCTAGATGATTTGCTTTTTTTTTTTTACTGTTAAAGTAGTTCACCATCTGAACTTTGAGAAAAACTCCTTTTAAAATCTTCCTACACACACAAACATACACACATATTCTTAGATAGTCAATGATCCTGATGCCAAGAGACAAAACATATACATTTCCCATGCATTCCGCCCTAATGTGCTGAGCGTGGACTATTAATCACAGAAACGTGTCCATTCTTCAGCGTCTTGCGGCTCCATAAATTTGGTCATAAATTTCCATTTTGACAAACCCACGAGGGCCATCCATCTGATATACGGTTTCAGATAGCAGCACCTCTTCCATTGGGAATAACCCTAAAACCATTTACATGAGAGACCAGTCTCCCAGAGCTAATCAGACACATGGGAGCTCCAGGAGGAAGAGACAGAAAAGAGAGATTGTTTTTTTGTAACCCTCACTTTTGCATGACTTCCCATCGCTGGCAAGGACGTGGCCGGTCCGGCAGCGGCACACGCGTGATTTGTAGTTGTGACTCAGGAGACAGATATGCGAGCATCCACCCTTTCGTCCGTGTGGGTCAGGGCTGCATGCATGAGTCCTGACTGGAGAAATAGAAAGGTCAGTATCGTGGAGCTAGCATTGGAAAATACCACTAAAACATCTGATAAATAGTGCATTATTTAGAATGGTGTTTCACGCAGAGTAGGAAAAAACAATGCTACTGTACATACAACAGCACAATAAAATGCTAAATTCTCGTTGTGCTATTTTGACAACTCCATTAGTCGCTTTGCACAGCGAAATGGTAATACAAGATCTAGCCCAGTGTTTCTTCAATGCTTTAGGAGGATAAAATTATTACGGTGTTTCACACACAGCAGGGGGAAACAATACTACATGCTACATAACAAAATGCTAAATAATAAAAGGCAACTAATTGTGTATAGTTAGGAAAGCAAAACACTGGCATAAAAACTTTAAAAGTGGAGGAGAAAACCCTGCTAAAAAAAAACAATAGAAGCCCAATAGAAACTATCACAGAAATTCCAATGGTTTCCATTAAAATACCATTATAAACCATTAGCATTTTCCAGTAAAGCCATTACAAAATTCCTTTTTGTAGTGTGTTTTGGGCATTTTTCCAATAGGATTTAACATCCCACCAACAGAATCCATCACATACCAGTGGACAACATTATAGTTTCCATTAAAACCAATACAATTCCCATTATAACCATTAAATCCATTACATTTTCTATTGTGTTTTGGGCAGGGTTCTATTGTTTTTTTCAGCATATTTTGGTTGATGTCAAATATCATATGTAAACACTACAATATTTTGACACAAATTCATTAGTCACTTTTAGCACATCTAGCAATATGGCTAACTGCTAATACATATTTTAACCCAGTGTTTCTTCAATGTTTTAAAGTGAAAAAATGAATAAAACAGTGTTTCACGTACAGCAAGAAAAAAGCAACGCTACATAACAAATTGCTAAATGCTAACTAATAACAGCAGCTAATTGTGTATAGTAAGCACAGGAAAACAAACAGGCTTATAAACTTTTAAAATGAAGCAGAAATATTTTCCATATTTTGGATGATGTCAAAGATTATATGTCATATGTAAACACTACAATATTTTGACACAAATTCATTAGTCTCTTTGTAGTACGGCTAAAGGCTAATTTAAAATTTAGTTCTGTGTTTCTTCAATGCTACATAAATGCTAAATGCTGAAAAATAAAAGGCAACTAATTTTGTAGTTAGGAATACAAAAAATAGGCAAATTAAATTTTGAAATTGAGTAGAAAACACTTTCCATATTTTGATTGACGTAAAAGGCCATACGTCTAATTAAACTCTACGATATTTTGACACAAAGTCATTATTCACTTCACGATATGGCTAAATGCTAATACAAAATTTAGACCAATGTTTCTGCAATGTTTTAGGATGGCAAATGTTGCTATTTATGCCATTAAAAATTGTGATAGGTCAGTTCATTAAAGTATACAAACACCTTAAAACATCTTAAGAACATGAATCTCCCTTCTGATTTTATTCCTCACAGTTGCGACTTTCACAAAGTCGTGACTTTGCATCTTACAATGAAACTGTATTTCTTATTTTAAACTTTTCCTGACAATTACTTTTATATTTTACTATGAAGTAGAATGGGTTTAGCTTTGATCAGCTTAGATATTGCAGATTTTACAGAAATTGTGTTAAAAATCTTCATCGTCCAAAGGAAAACACACACACGTAGACTCCTTTTAGTCACAAATTTGCAAGCAGGGTTGGGAGCCATTTTGGCTTGTGTCATCTTTATTAGGCCTCAGTCACGAAACAATTGTGTATAAATTGTTGCGATGTAACAACGTACATAAAAATACAATTTTAAGCAGAAATTTATATATTTCTTGTCTTACAGAAACTGAATCTAATATGATAATTTAAGTAGAATTGCAATTGCTGATTACATTAGTCACGCTCCAACAACAAGTTTACCTGTAGGTTGAGCCAATCTGTGATAAACTCGGACAGCTCTGGCACTTTCCAAAGTGGTAACGGTGTTTGTGTCACTGCTGTTAAAGCGATTTATCCTAAATATGTCCACCTTGCTCTCTCTGGAGGGTTCAGAGCACGTCGCAAACAGGTAATCTTCAAAGAGCGCTAATCCGTACAGGTGCGACACCTAGAAAGAGAAACACAGGGATGGGGAAAGAGAAAGACTCATCTAGAGGTCATGGCACCTCTTCGACTTAATTCTGAACACGACACAAATACATCTGCTTAAATTTGCTTCTTTAATCCATCCAGCTATAGAGCCGATGTAACATTCGGTGAATAAACAGCAGCCCTGACAGACACCAGTTGAAATATGCAGGGATCTTTGATGTCACATCTGTGCTACAAATTACCGGCGGGGTAGCGTCGAGGCTTTGATTTTGGGAAAAAAAGGAAAAAGAGTGACGTTAAAAACAAATGAGTTAGAGGTAGTGGAGTTCATTTCAGGTTATCTTTCAGTGCCAGCTTAGAGAAAAAAGTACCAATATAGCCTTCGATAGAGTCCCAGGGAATATGCTAGAGCTGAGCCTCGCAGGAAATGGATGAACAAATCAATAAAAAAAGCACACAAAAGAGTTGTAGTGGGAAGCCAGGACTCTGCAAGGTCAAAACAACCCAATGCTCAACCAGGCTAACGGTTCTGGCTGGGGACAATGAGACGGTTACAAAAGTGTCAAGGAAAACAAGTCCTAACGCCACATTATAATTAGGGATGGGTATCGTTAAGGTTTTAACGGTATTACTACTCTTATCGATACTGCTTATCGGTCCGGTACTTTAACGGTATTCTTATCGGTACTTTTTGTTATACTGTATGTATTATATATATATATATTATATATATATATATATATATATATATATATATATATATTATAACAAATTAGGAGCTGAATTAACATTACTTTATATTCTGAAATGTAAAATAAATATTTAATTAAATTAATATAAAACATCAATTTGTAAATGCACCAGTGTGCAGGCATTTTTAGTGTTTTATATACATAAGATACAGTAAGAATATTAACAAAGAAACAAAGTAAAAACAAACTGACAAATACAATAAAACAAATATACAAATTAAATGAAATAAACAGTGCTTTAATTTTTCCATGAAGGTCTACTAACATTACTGTTCAGGCAAGTAATAGCCTACAAAAGAAATCTAAAAGTAATCAAATGTAAATGCACACTGCATAGTTTTCACTGTATGTATTGATAGATTAATGCTTATTAAAGCTATAACGTTATTCAGATTAAGAGCTGTGGGGGATTTTCTCTTTGCATTTTTTTCTTTGATTAACATTGAAGCGCCAGTCTGTCACTTTAAGGCAATATATTGACACACATCGGATTTTCTCCAAACAGTTCTGGTCCACTTAAGACAAACTGTTTAAGTGAATACTCTCGTAGCTGGCCATTGTGACATATTTTTGTGTGTATTTGATCGTTTGGACGCCCGAAGCTCAAAGTGTAATCTGCTTGTCCGTTTGAGCGCGCTGCGCAGGCACGCACACACACACACACATTTCAGCGTGGGAAACAGCGTCTCTTGTGCGGATTGTGCTTTCAACGTTTTATTATCAAACATGTCCCGCAATTTAGCAACAGTAAAGACGGCATTTTACAACAATCACCGATTGAGCTGATTCAGACTTTAAGTTTTGTTTAGGGAGGAACGAATGCGCGCCGCTGTAAAGGGATGGAAGTTGTGCTAGAAGAAACGCGGCTATAATCCTTAGAAGCCAAAATCAAAAATAAATAAATAAACTTAGCTTAATATAACAGCCACAGGCATAAAGTGCATATGTTTTAATAGTTAGTTCTCTATTCTATCATAATTAAACAGGGCTTTCATGTTGCGCGTGCTGAAGCTCCTCCAGGTGAGCGCGATCTCACTTCTGAATTACGAATAGCAAAAATGCATCATAGACAAATGTTTGAATATTATTGCATATAAAACAGCTGGCAACTCTGGTGAGATAGAATTTGCAAGATAATGTGTATATGTAGCAACAATAAATGTGTGTTTTCATAATTTCTCCAGTACCGACAGCAGAACCGATAACGTCAGAGCTTATCGATACTCCGGTCTTTCATAATTTAGCCCCGAGACCGATTAAATACCGAGTTTCGGTACCCATCCCTAATTATAATAGTCTTTACTGTCACTACTGATGCATCCTTGTTGAATAAATGTATTAATTAATAAAAAAATAAAAAAAAGTTACTGACAAACTTTGGAATGGTATACTCTACCCTTATTTTATACCAAAGTACACACATTTTTTTCAAAATGTTACAAAAACTTGGTTTGCCTTGTTGATTTGCATAGTATCATAAACTTGAAATGTTATTTTAGCTTTAGAATAAGATGCGATGGGAACCTAAATTAACGCTGATCAATCAAAGGTTTGATTGTGAGAGACTAAATTGGGGCTTACGGATACGGTTGATAGGAAAGTTGTTCCACTAACAAAGATTGTTGAATTCATGGTCACCACTACTGCAATTAAATTCAAGCCAACATAGGAACTTTTGTCACTAAAAGCAATGTGGATACCAGAGATGGAAACTCGAGTCTGCGACTTGGACTCGAGTCGCACTTAAGTCGCATAAATAAAGACTTGAGATTTGACTTTGACTCGTGAACAGCTGACTCGAGACTTGACTTGGACTCGTGAGACTCGTAAAAAACGCAAGTCATTTGGTATAGGAGTTTATATGAATGTATCTCTGAGGGAAACTGGCTGTCTTAAAAAAAGTTTAAATGGTATTTTCTTTTCATCTTGCCTCCGTATAATGCATATTAAAGTAGTGTTCATAACCGCAGCTCTGCTTTGTTTACAGCGGCAACCAAGGAAACGATGTTTAATTGATGTTCAAGCTCCACCTGCTGGCAGAGAGTGAATCTGCATTAATTCAGCCTGTCTTCTCTGTCTGCTGGTTTGTTTCGTACAGATGTTTTATGTAGAATAGTTTCACAAAACTAAAGTCAGACCATTTTGTTTTCGAAATTATACAATCCAATTTAGATGAAAAACTGCTCATGCTGGATGCATGCAGCCTCTTTTTTTGGATTGTGTTGTGTTAATACAGTGGTTGCCTCTCATTTTAAATTGAAAAAGAGCACAGACAAAGCCTTAGTTTGTTTAAATGAGATTTATTTCATTTGTGTAATTCATTTGATTAAATGAATTAAAAAAAATAAAAATAAAAAAAAGTTTTGTTGTTTGACATTTCAATTTTACAAAGAAATGTGCTGTATTTTATCTGACAATTAATAAATCGACACCTTTTCATTTCTTTGTCTTAAATTTTGTTAAAGTTTTTTTTGTTGAGAATCATATCGTGAAATCAGTATTTCAAAACTGATTTAGCCTCAATAACTAGCTGAAAGAACTGTTGCTAATAAATAGAACAAAGACTTGAGACGTGACTTGGACTCCACCTCAAAGACTTAAGACTTGGCTTGGACTCCGCTTTAAAGACTTAACCCTTGACTTAGACTTGACCTCAGAGACTTGAGACTTGACTTGGACTTGGACCTCAGAGACTTGTGAACATGTCTGGTGGATACTCTTAACACTTAAAAAACCCAAGCAGTACATTGACTGGATGTCGATACTTAGCATGAAAAACGTCTGTAAATTATACAAATCATATAAACCATGAACACCTGCACACAGGCACTTTCCAAAAGGGATAGAAGGAATTTGTAAAACGCTTTTCTTAAATATCACATCAGGGTATTAGTTAACACAAGATGTCTCATAAGGCTGATAAACAACCCCGGATGGATTATCTATTGTTTTTGAGAAAAATGCACGGGTTTGACAGTGCCCTTGGCCCGTACTATGAACTATGGATGAAATTTATACTGAATTTATGAAGCTATGAATTTTGTATCACCATTCTTTTGGGCCTGTTGGAGGGGTGAGGAAGAGTGGCCAAACTTTATAGCCTTCAAAATAAACTGCTTTAAGAGTTATTCAAAGGAGCATCATTTATCACAGCTTTACTGCTGACTATTAAGGCAGCTGAGTAAAATTTAAGCAAGAAATTCTCCTAGATAGCTTAGTTGAACAGAGGTCACCCATCTTTGCCAGTCTAGACTTTCTGCAAGACGTTCAACAGTTAGTTGGGGATTTACATGCAAATGGCAACACATCTTGTGCTGTGTCAGAATATGCCATACTATATAGTATGCGAAACTCAGCACACAAAGTGTAGTATGTCCGAATTCAAAGTATGTAAAAAGCAGTGCACCGCAAGAGTAGTATATTCAAATTCATAGTATTCGAAAAATAGTATGACAAGCAGTATGTACGCCAATATTAACAGTACATGAATATTTGTAGTTTTCAAAAACAGTGCACCAAAAAATAAGTATGTCCGAATTCATAGTATTTGAAAAACAGTACGCCACATATAGTATGTCTGATTTTGCCTAGTATGCAAAAAGAGCAGCATGTCTGAATTCATGTTATTCAAAAAAAGCAAGGCAATGCCTTGTATGCATGCCAGTATTAACAGTATGCCAATGTTCATAGTTTTCAAAAAACAGTGTGCCAAAAAAGTAGTGTCCGAATTCACAGTATCTGAAAAACAGTGCACCAAGTATAGTATGTATGAATTCACCTAGTACGCCAAAAGAGCAGCATGTCTAAATTCATAGTATTCAAAAAATAGTACGCCAAAAATGTAGCACTGTATGTCCGAATTCATAGTATTCAAAAAAAGCAAGGCAAAATAGTATGCACGCCAATATTAACAGTATGCCAATGTTCATAGTTATCGAAAAAACAGTGCAGCAAAACAGTAGTATGTTCAAAATGATTTGAAAAAAGTACGCCAAGTGTAGTATGTCAGAAATTTGAAAACTAATATTTAAAAAAATGTAGATGAAAATTACCCAGATGACCTACTACTTCTGCAGAGATTCTGGATTGCGCATTCGATGGACACTCTACTATCCCATGAAGCCATGGGAGAGGAGTAAATGGAAGTGAAGTGACGCAACTGATAGGTAACTTAACGGTGACAACATGGCGGATGTAGTATGTTCAAATTTTATTCATACAACCCATTTTCAGACTACCTACTTTTACATACTTCATACTACTTACTTTTTCAAGCCAAATGTAGAACCTACTACATAGGTATGCAATTTTGTAAGCAGCTTTGGTCTTTTTCGCATGAAGATCATGGGTTCAAGAAGAAGAAACCAAGATTGAGCACATCTTACCGAGTTTCCTTGGATGATCGTATGTCTGTTCTTGCCATTGTAATCCACAACTTCGATAAAATCCAGATAAGCGTCCACCCAGTAGACGAGCTTCTTGACCAAGTCCAACGTCACAGCGGTCGGCTGTTCGGTTTTATACTCCACTATCTTGGTTCGGTTGGTGCCGTCCATATTGCACCGTTCCACCTTGGCTACCGTCCCATAGTCCGTGAAAAATAGTTTTCTGGTGGGGGGGCAAGAACAGAGCAGTTTTAAACCGGAATCTACTATCTGACGTAAATTAAATCAAAAGTCAAGGCCATTTAAGATTTAATCGATCCACTCATACCCATAATTTTTTTATTCTGCGAAATATTGTGCCAGAGTTGAATGCTTGCAGTAACAACAGCGCAATTAAACTGAGGCACTGTGAGCAAGAGCTGAATGAATGGGCCGCAGTATGATATTTCTCTTTATACTAACACATACTGACAGCGGAATAAGAGAGGGGGAGGTCATCCGCATTACTCCGCACGAGGATTCTGGCACAGAAACAGTCCTCGTCGTCTGAAAGCGACAAACTGGCCCCAACAGCATGCACAATTCAGCACTGCATACAAATGAATGTTTACCAAGAGACCAAAGAGTTTCTCACGTCACAGACGCGTAGATGACTCGACATCAGATAAGGATGATTTATTCACTCCTATGAAAAATTCAACCAAGAGCCTCCTGTAGGACGCGTGATCATTTTAAGATAGTACAAATAGCTGAATATCTTTGCATAGGTCAACGAATTATGAACTATTTGTTTGGAGAGGATTCTAAAAGGTCATTTTATTGACCTTTTATCAGTTCTTTAGACTTCAGTGACCATGTAATCTTTACGACAAAAAATCTTTCACTGACGATTTTTTAAATCAAGGTATTTATTTATTTATTTGTTTGTTTGTTTAATGGTTTTAATAATAATAATATTAATAATATACTTATTTACTTGAAATTGTATTTAATTAAATTATGTAATACATTAAATTTAGATTAAATTACTTCAAATCAAAAGGTATTTTCCCCAATATAATACTAAGAATAATCATGATCAAACTATTTATTACTTGTATGTCTTCATCATCATCATCATCATCATCATCATCAAACTATCTATTACTATTTCATAAACAATTGATGATGATGGCTATGATTATGATGATGATGATGATTAATATTAATGCTTGTGATTTACTTTAATTTCTATTTCTAAATTATGTAAACAAATTTTTAATTAAATGACATAAAAGGTACTTTAGCGCAATAACAATAGTAATAATAATTAAAAAAAAACATTGAAATAAAATATTAAATGTAAATATTAAATATATTATTATTACTATTATTATATATGTATTAAATTAAAGTGATAACTATGTTTTATTATTTTTTCACAAACTGTTGGAAGTAAGTTTGTATAATATTATAAAACGGATAGTTCAGACTCACAAGTCATACACATAATCTTACACATACCATTCTTTTTTTTTCCATTTTGCATTTAGGCCTATTAGGATAAGATAGTGTAGAGTAGACAGGAAACAAGTTGGGAGAGAGAGAGGGAGGTGGGATCGGGAAAGGTCTGGGATTTGAACTTGGGACTCCGGCAACGCAACAGTGTTATATATCGGCGCACTGCCCACTAGGCTTTCAGCGCCAGCTACACATATCATTTATATATGAACTGATGTGCGATCACAGCTATACATATGGTATAGTGGCTTTTTATTCATAGTAGTAGTCACATTGTTTAAATAGATTTCCCAAATATAGCTACCCCAGTTTTAACAACAAAGGCTCATTGCTACTATCTCATACAAATGAAAGGACCCAATGGTTGTGTTAGCAAGCGTACCCCATGATGGGATCCAGCGCTAGGCCTTTAGGGTTCTGGATGTCCAGGTCGATGATGGTGACACATGCATCTCCCTGTTCACTGCACACGAATATCCGGTCGTTCACTCTGTCTACAAAGTAGAAGTTTCCTGTCAACCAGTCGATGGCCATATGCTCCACATCTACATGGAAGAAACCATTCATTTTTAGACATGGGACATACGAGTTTGTAAACTGGGATCTGGTAGTTAGAAACAATTAATAATTCATGCATGCTTCAAAGAAGCAATAACTGACATTCAACGACCTGACATGCACACTTGACTCATTTAACCTTGTGACATTAAACACTTCATTAGCAGATCATTAAACACTTCAAGAGGTAAAAGAAGTGAAAAAAGAGACTAATGAGAAAATTTATATGGACATTAAACACAACACTCAAGTTCATAAAAACTTCAAAGGACATTAGTTTGCACTTGCTCTGAATTAATCATCAAAGTTACGAAACGTTCCTTAATTTGCGCTTCGAGACTTGACGTGCGTACTTACTTTGTAGGTTCTGACCTATCCGTATCTGGTGTTTTTCTGAAAAGCCTTTGAGTTTGGTCATGCGGGCACACCACAGCTGGCCTGTATCCTGTGCCACTGAGAGCCAACAGAGTGACTCTTCTCTATAAATAAAGTCCAATATTTGAGTCCCATTTGTCTCCATGGACTTGAGATTTGGCATAGAAGATCCATTGAGGTAAACAACTGATATAGAATTCATATTTGCTGTCAACAGAACCGGAGGTTTATCACCAGGATCTGAAAGAGGGAGCACAAAATGCACAGAGCTATTTATAATAAATTATTTATATTAAACAATGCTCATGTTGGGAACTTTCGGTACTGTGCACATTTCAATAATAAATATTGAAGTAAAATAAATTACAAAATTAATTGTTTGTCATCTCTGAACCAACAAATGTAATTTCCACCACATATTTGTAAATAAATAAATAAATAAATAAACTAATAGGGCAAACATATACGCTATAGCATAAAGAAATGATTAGTAAAAAGCTAGTTATCACAAAAACCTGCACTTGGAGCATAAAAATGCTTGTATTTGAAGAAACACCCATATAAAATATGAATTTATGTTACATGAACAAAAAGTATATAAAGATGTACTTATATTTTTGATTACTTATATAGAAATTAAAACAGGTTCATTAAGAAGCTCACACTTAAAGGGGTGGTTGACTGTTTTTTTTCTAGGCTTGATTGTGTTTATGGGGTGCAGTCTAGCATGTGTTCATGCTTGTTTTTTTTAAAAACGCATTATTTTTCACATAATTTACCTTTATTCCACACCTCTCTGTCCCTTCTCTGACAAACGCCTCGATTTATTTCCTGGTTTTATGAAGCTCCTCCTTCAGAAATACGCGATGGGCTGAGATTGGTTAGCTGGCTCAGTGTGTTGTGATTGGCTAAACCGCCTCTACTGCAAGTCTGAACGTCCCGCCCCTCTCCTCAGTGGCATGTGCTCCAGTTGAATTGTAAACAGTGGCATTGTCTATAATGCTTATCAATTTGAGCCCGATTGAGACCCAGAGGATATTAGTGAAGAGGATCGTGCAGAACCTGTGCAAGCACGGCTCTTAATGGTATGTTTGGTTGTTGTTGTCTCATACTTTTAAATACGCTGTTATTTGTAAGTGCTACTGCTTCTGTTAGCTTTTAATATACGGTTTTATCCTGATTAAAGCTTTAATACAGCTCAGCAACCGCACGCGTGTCCATTTATAATGCTTCTCATTGCTGTTTGAAAATAAGTGCATAATTGGTACAGTTTGTTGGAGCTGATCTGACGATCTGAATGAGAGAGAGAGAGAGAGAGCGAGAGAGAGCTGCAGAGCAGGGCGACAGAGTAACAGTATTAAGAACCGCTGCTTTAATGATTTTGAAACTTGTGAATCCATTAGAATCGTTAGAAGACAGAATCGCGATTCATATGAATAGATTTTTACGTGCATCCCTAGTTTTCTCTTCCTCTTCTCTAAAGCAGCGCAGCATGGCCTCGCCCCCTTTGCTGTATGTTCCCGGGGGCGGGGTTTATCTGGGTCTGTGATGTATCAGACCCGGGAAGTAACTCGTTGTAGTCCCTTACCAGCCGTTTTTGTAGGCATTAAACTGCCAGAATTTTAAAAGACGATTTCTCCGTTTGCATTGAACTTTCAGCGCCGCAAGTCTGCAGATATTGTTTATGCTCAAACAGCAACATTACACACTAACTAATGTTAAAAAAGTGAAATCGCAATCAACCACCCCTTTAAGGAAAAAAAATCTGCTTTGACACATATTATGCACACATATTGCTGTGACACATTATGCACACAAACTTTGTGATCGGCTTGTGTTTTTTTTCACACTAATGAACAGACACCATGAAGTGCAATTAACTCTGAGCATGTAATCATCTCTAAATTTGATAGACAGTCGCAGGTCAGGCTGGATGGGCTCTGATTGACTTTCCATTAAGGCCTCCCCTGTTTATCTCTCCTGCGGCTCTGTCGTAGCACAGCTCACTGGCGGCCATTTGCATATTGATGACAATAAGTGTAACTGACACTCGCATCAGGCGAATGACAGTGTCATCTATACTAATGCACTCGGATGATCGCGACTGCGTTACTCCACTGAAGCTTTCCTGTTCAATCAAACATCCCAGAGGGCATTGTGTTTACCCATCTAGTCCAGACTTGTTCTTAGGATGTTAAAGATGACTATAAGTTAAATGCTGATTGAAATGTCAAGTGTGGAGTTTGTTGACCTTTCCTTGTTTTCAGTATTGAACACAATTTCTAGTGGTTCTTGCTAAGAGACAATTCTCTATAGTAAATGCTATTATTATGTATTGTCGAGAACATCTTAGAAACCACATAATGTGTTAAACCCCTCTCAGACCCCCTTATAGCAAGCTAGCAATTACCCAGGACCTCCAGCAACCACATACTGTAGAAATGCACTAAAACCCCTCAGAAATTCTTAGCAACTCATAAAACTCATAAAGTCATATAGAATGTGCTGAAACTCTCAGAACCCTTAGCAACCGTCTAACAACTACCCAGAACCCCCAATAAAAACATACTGGAGCAATATGCTAAAAAAAAACCTTCAGAACTTTTTAGCAGCCAGGTAATAACTACTCAAAAAAACTCTCAAAACCACATAGTAATGTGCTAAAAACCACTCAGGAACACTTCAGTTGCCTGTCAGCAACAGGCTAGCAACTACACAGAACCCCAGCAAAAAACAAAATGACCTAAAAGTCAAATAGAAATAAAAACCCCACAGAAACTTTAATGCAACCAACTAATAACTACCTAGAATCTTACCAAATCACACAACAATGGGCTAAAAATCTTTCAGAACCCCTTAGCAACAGGCTAGCAATTAGCCAGAACCTCCTGCAACTATGTACTGTAGCAAAGCACTAAAAACCACTAGAACTGCTTAGCAACATGCTAGCAACAACCCAGAATCCCATCAATCACAGCAATGCACTAAAATCCCTTTTAACGCCTCAGCAACAGGCTAGCAACTACCCGGAACCCCCAGCAAACGTGTACTAAAGTCATGTACTAAAAAAACAACAACTCAGAAACCCTTAGCAACCAGTTAACTACAGAGAACATCCAAGAATCAACATAACAATGTGTTAACACATTAGCTATGTGCAAAAAACCCTCTGAACTTTTTAGCAAACAGCTAACAACTACTTAGAACACTCTCGAAACCACATAGTAATGTTCTAAAAACCATCACTTAGCAACAAGCTAGCAACTACACAGAACCCCTATGACCACATACTGTAGCAATGTGCTAAAGCTACCCAAAATTACCTATGTCATATAGAAATGTGCTAAAAACCCAGCAGCACCTAGCAACTACCTAGAATACTAGCAAATCACATAACAATGAGCTAAAAATCTTTCAGAACCCCTTGGCTACAAGCTAGCAATTACCCAGAACCTCAACAACAACATATTGTAGCAATGCGCTAAAAATACCCAAAAATGACCTACAAGTTATCTAGAAATGTGCTAAAGCTCAGCAGAACCTTTAGCAACCACCTAGCAACTTCCCAGAATCACATAACAATGGGCTACAAATTCTTCAGAACCCCTTGGCAACAGGCTAACAATTACCCAGAATCCCCTGCAACCATACTGTAGCAATGTGCCAAAACCCCCACAGAACTTACTAGCAACTTCACAGAACACCCTAAAAACAACATAGCAATGCGTTAAAAACCATTCTAAACAATAAAGTAAACAAGCTAGCTGTTGAACACTGTACAATGCACTAAAAACAGTCAAAATCCCTTAATGAAAATCTTAGCAAATAGCCCCCCCAAAAAACCCTTAGCAACAATCTAACAACCCTAAAACCCAATCAGCACCCCTTAGCACTAGCAATGAGCTAAAAGTCAGTTTATTATTAGAGTTTATTACTCTCTTACGGATTTAGAGCAGGCATCCATCTCTCCAGCATTTAGTACAGTAACTTGAGATAATATTTGATTTATGCATGGGTTAAATTATTTTTAGACTTGTGCTTTTAAAGCACCGTTGAAGATCAAAGTAAAATACATGTTGCTTAATGCGCTTTTTTGGGGGGGGGACTGGAACTGGAACTAACACGGATGATAAATGGACTCACCTGTTTTGGCTTTGCAGGATCGTCTGTTGGCCTGCAGGCTGAAGCCATCTGTGCAAGCGCATCTGTACGATCCCTGCGTGTTCATACAGATTTGACTGCATGTCCCATAATCCCTGCATTCATCATGATCTGTGGGCAACAGCGGGGCTATTTATTAAGCGATAAATGTGCTCAAACATGATCTAAATATGCAAACCCAACTCTTAATGTCACCATTCCGCAGCAACCTATCAAAAAACATGAATATGCAAATGCATGTTTGGGGAGGGAAGGGTGAGTAAATTGCTGTTTTGGTTAACATATTAGGGCTGTCAAATTGGCTGAAAAACTAAATTCGAATTTTGTACTAAAATATGAAATATTTTGAAAATATATGAAATATGAAAATATAAAATAAAATACTAAAAGGCATAAATTCTGTTAGGGGGAAAAAAAAGCTTTTGGCTTCTCTCCTGAGGCCACAAGAGGGCGCATCGAGCAAAATATTACCGTACTAAAGGGGGTTATTTTTATTTGTCACATACACAATTACATAGAGAGTATATAACCAGTAGTGAAATGTATTCTCTGCATTTAACCCATCCTAAATGAACACACACCCGGAGCAGTGGGCAGCCATGTTACAGCGCCCGGGGAGCAGTTGGGGGTTCAGTGCCTTGCTCAAGGACACCTCAGTCGTGGTATTGAAGGAGGATACTCCCCCCACCAACAATCCCTGCCGGACCTGAGATTCGAACCCACAACCTTCCGCTTACAAGTCCGACTCGCTATCCATTAGGCCACGACTGCCTCGTGTATATATCTCGTACTAATGCACGTTTCTTCAAAGTAGGGCTGGGTGATATGAGCAAAAATTAAAATCTCTGTATTTTTTGGCTGATTTGCGGTATACGGTATATATCTCGGTATTTTGTATTTGGATTAAACAAATAAATAAATAAAGTGAATGTAACCATGTAGGCATATATAATGTGCAAAAAAAGGTTACAATCACATTACATTCTAACATTGTAACATTTCAATCTATAAACAAAAATAATGCTTTTAAAGCAGAGGTTAAATTCACTAAACTATAAATGAAGAAAAAAAAAAGCACAGACTAATTGAGTAAAAAGGCTATTTTGATTACCCCTTTACAGTCACTTTACAGTTAGTGCTATCATACAAATACACTTACTTGTAGATTTAAAATGTCCAACGACAATTATTTCAGCAAAATGTATATTTTAGTCAGAGTTATTGCGCTCCTATTTCATTGAGCTCTGTCTTTTTGGTGCGCATGCGCACGGCGGCGCTCGTTCTAAATGAAGTCTGCGAAGTTTAGCGGAGAATCTCAAAGCAGAAGGCTCATGCACTTCTGACAGCAAAATTGAAATATTTCCATGGCTTTCTAACATTTACAGATGGAGAATATACCTGTGAAATGTAAGTTATGCATTTAGGAAAACAGCTCATCTCAAACACATTAAACAGCGCGTCTCTGTCAGCGGCACACGCAGCCTTTCTGTCAGAGCCGCTTTAAAGGAAAACGCCACCGTTTTTCCATATTCCAATATGTTCTTCCCTCAACTTAGACGAGTTGATATGTACCTCTCCCATCTCAGTCCGTGCACTTAATCCCTCTAGCGCGCGGCACCACTATGCTAGCGTTTAGCTTAGCACCATTCATTTCTTAGGATCCAAACTGGGATAAATTCACTTCCATGTTTTCCCTATTTAAAGACGGTTACATGAGTAGTTACACGAGTAAGTATGGTGACACAAAATAAAACGTGGAGATTTTCTAAGCGGATAAAAATGATAACTATAATGTGTGGCGGAAGAGCACTTTGCAGCACTTCGACCTCGGCGCAGTAATATCATCACTCCTGAAAACTCCCCCTCTCCCTCCCCCTCTCCCTCTCACTGATAGTGATAGTGCAGGCCACGTTGGTTGTATTGACGGAAGAGGGAGAGGGAGAGTTTTCAGGAGTGATGATATTACTGCGCCGAGGTCGAAGTGCTCCGAAGTGCTCTTCCGCCACACATTATAGTTATCATTTTTATCCTCTTAGAAAATCGACACGTTTTATTTTGTGTCACCATACTTACTCATGTAACTACTCATGTAAACGTCTTTAAATAGGGAAAACATGGAAGTGTTTGGTGGCTTCTAAATTTATCCCAGTTTGGATCCTAAGAAATAAATGGTGCTAAGCTAAACGCTAGCATAGTGGTGCCGCGCGCTAGAGGGATTAAGTGCACGGACTGAGACGGGAGAGGTACATATCAACTCGTCTAAGTTGAGGGAAGAACATATTGGAATATGGAAAAACGGTGGCGTTTTCCTTTAAACTCAAACTATAAACTATAGGCTTGATTTATCATTGCTGATACACGTAATGTATTAACATTTAATCATATGGTCGCAAGGTTCATGTTTACGCCGTTAATATGCACGTTCGCTAGCAAGCTAATTTCTTAATCTAGTAATTACATGTTTTTTAAAAGTTGAACTTATATTAATTTTACATGGCTTTGTAAACAAGCGGCTCTCTTGTGCGAGACGCGAGTGCAACGGTGATAGATGTCCCTCTAGATAGAAATGTGATAAATATGCGTTCTGTGTGGCTTGGTTTCAGTTTTGAGGTAAACAACATCTTCTCCACATTGATGTTCTCTTTTTCCGCAATATTTTGAATGTGCAGCGCCACATCCAGTGGGTTCAACTGGATAGGCTAAAAAAGCATTAAAATGCAAAGACACCTACATCATCATCACATTTTGTGTGCCACATATAAGCTGCCTGACGGACATCTAAAATTCGAATGCAGCGTTTTGCATTCGAATGTGGATTTTTATTTTAAATTCGACGAATATTCGAAATTATATATATTTTTTTTGACAGCCCTAATAACCATAATTTATCATGAAATCAACAACGATTTCTCTGAGGTTCGAGTTCATGCATTGGACAGCTAGCTTTTCTAGAGACCTCAAAATAATATCAGATGAGGCAACTTTTTATGAGTACTCTATTCTGTGCCTGATTAGAACTGCAAAATAAAAAAAATAAAAAAAAACCGAAATAATGTGAATATCTTCCAAATTACCCAAGCTAAAAATGGTGATATTTAATCATTTTGAGGTACCTTACTAGCTTAAAATGCAAACACACAACATTTTTCATCAGATATTAGTTGAGAACGTTTTATAGGTACTCTATTCAATGCCTGATTGGAACTGATACAAAACCAGATTACACATTTTCCCTAAGAAAAAATGTGATTTACTATCTTTCGAATTATGGTCATACTTAAACATATTCAGGTAGCTAACAACTTACTGTAGCCTACTTGTAGCCTTCTAGCTTAGCTCTAACTTGTTAAGAAAAACTCTTGATTAACTAAAGCAAGATATCAGAAACATGCTTCTGTACTGTATTCAGTGTCCAAATATTAATTATGAATATGAATTATAGAAAATCAATTTAAACATTTTCTTAATCATAAAAATGCTATTTACACTTTTCAATGTACACATCACATTACCAACGCTAAATATGGTCAAATGTGGTCAAATGTAAACATTGTCAGGTAGCTATAAGAAAAGCCTGCTAGCTTAGCATAGCTCGCACTAGTTAAGAAAAGCTCTTTCGATTATCTAAAATGTTTTTCATCAGGCAGACAGGCACCGAGTATAGGGATATGATCTTACACCAATATTTGCTTTTTCCAGTCAGAACTCATAGGAATTTATCATTTATCTTATCATTTATCAAAACTGTTTCTAAAGTGCTACAATTCAATTCAGTGACATTTCTAAAGAGCAAAATTCTTCAAACAGAGTTCAAATGGTAACGCCCCTCACCTCGACACTGCCTCCCATCCTCATCCAGTTCGAAACCTTCCCCACAGAAACAGGATGTCCCGTTTCTCATAATCACACAGTCAAACTGACACCTCTGCTCCTTGCAGCTACGCACCAACTCTGAGAAGACAAAAACAGATTTAAACTTTGATTCACAGTCTTAATATCACGCACAGAGTTCGCCCTCCCAGTGAACATGCATTTACACTCGACAAAACCCTCCATAAAAGCACAATACCATTTTGCCAGTATGAAATCATTTTTTAAAAGTTGAACAGATGCAGCCTCATTACGAGACCATGATTCAGCGCTTTTTAAGTGGCACTTAAGGCCTGTTTCCGTGAATGCAATTCTTCCCGGCGAGCTCCCGCTCCAAATCGCTGTCAATACACAACGGTGGAGTACAAATTTAAGGCCCATTGTGTGATATTTATCACCTGTACAGCCTCATAATGAGGGACGTTTTGATGACCACGTTCTCCTGGATTGCTCGCCAAATGAAGATGACCCCGTCTTTATATATTGATCCCAGAATAGTTTGAAAAATAGCAGTGATTTATAAAAGCTTGGGTGGCAGTCTGTTTCAATTACAATAGCCATAGCCCATATTTGATGTTTTTATTCATCTTGGGGTGTGGCTAACAGGTCACCTTGCTTTTCTTCGTCATTTGTGACAGTTTTAAGTGCGTGACCATACTGGAAAGAGTGAGAAAGAAAAAGATTGCAGACAGTTTAGCCATCTAATCGTGAGCGAGAGAGAGTTTTAGCATGCATTTGCTACGGAGCCCACATTAATAATAAGCATTGCACTGAGAAATTCATCGACCCACCCGAGGCATGCGTTCAGAATGGCTTGAGTCTGACAGTTTTAAATTAAGTACTTCTTTAAAAATGTATCACAGCGTTTAAGGGTAATGCAAGGCGTTTTACAATATGAGTTTAACTGAAAGTGAAATATAATGGCTTTTTATCTATTACAGGGAATGTATATCCACTTGAGCTGAAAGATGTTTAACTATTTATATATGGGACTATCGATGGGAAGCAACAAACAGTTCTTGAAATATTTCATAATCTTGGCTATAAAGGATTCTTTATTTATGTATGCAGATGGGGAATCTGAGCCACTAAAATCTGTAGTTTTATTCTTTCACATAACAAGAACTGGGAGAAACAAGTGCAGAAGTAACATATTTTGTGTTCCACATAAGAAAACAAAACATCGGATTTGAACAACAAGAGGGTGAGTAAATAATGACAAATCATTAATTTTGGGGGTGAACTAACCCTTTATGACTAACCCTTGACTTGACTAGTTGTCATCAGTACGACATTTGACAAAACAATAATTACACTAAAAGCAATCCAAGACAGTTTTCCTCACTGAAAAACAACATGAACTTAAAATGAATAACGGACTTCATATGCATTCGATTTGTGCCAAAAATATGGTGTAATATATGACCGAGGAGGAAGCTGGCCTAACTAATAGTCAAATTTTGTAACAGCACGCCAAACCGACACATATAAATGACATAAAACCTCAGAAATTAAACTGACATGATTAAGCGCCAACAAAAAGTGTAAACAAAGCCTTTGGCAGTGTAAAAGAAAAAGTGGTTACTGCAATCGTAAATTTTAATCTGCAAAAAGGAAGCAAAGAAAACTGCTAATAAAAGACAATTGACTTTTTTATATTGCGTCCAATTTTTTTGACACTTATCTCACCCCACAGAGTTTGACGTTCCTGATTTTATTTCTAAAAGACATTTTGATAACCCTATAAAAATGTAAATGTCAGTATTTGCCCATTAGGTATAAAAAACAGAAACTTTGCAGAAATAAATCAAAGAAAAAGATTGTGAAACTCCATATATGTACAAAGGGAGCTGACTTTAAATGTTGCAGCATTGAAATGAGTGAAAAGTTACAAGCATTGATCCAGGAGGAGGAAACTAGACCTCTCCGATTCAAAACAGCAGGTGGGAGAGTTGATTATCGGATAAGAATTAATCTTTGGAGAAATCAAAGCTTATGCTAAGAACCCAAAACTTCCAACGTAACTTCAAAAATAGGTCAAAATCATTGTTTACACTGTGGTATTGAATGTGGGCAGCTACTGTAGGACACTCGCTGCCACCCGGATTCACACTAATCTCCTCCGAGTGAGAAGGAGGCCATTACGGGTGGACTCTCGCTGCGAGTCAGGCTCCCACACAACAGGATTTATCTCCAGTGAACTCCAGAGCTCTCCCTCAAGGTGATTTTCTCTCAGTGAGGAGCCCTACTTCCTCTGACACTCGCTGGGTGATGTAGTGCTAACGGCAGCGGTCCAGGAAGGGTGCTGAGTCTGACAGGGGCGTTAAGGTAAATGCCTGTAGATCTATTTCTCTACCCCAACACAAAGAGCTTGAACTTTAGCTGCTGTGAACAATCAATCACTCTCGGGAGTCCCGTACCACATTCAAATTTTAAGCCTGGGACCTTGAAAATCTATACGGACTTAAATGCCACAAGTTTTTTTCAGACCACCTCTAAGCTTGACACATTCAAAAGATCCAATGAAATGGCTTACAAACGCTATTCATATTTTATACTGAAATCCAAATGTGGGCTGGTGCATATGGAAGAGTTTGTCCTTTTTTATTGTCAATAGAGACTTGCAATGTTTTCTAAAATAAAAGAAAAAAGGGAGAAAAAGCAAAGCAAAGCAAAACAAAAAAACAGCAAAAAACACAAAATAAAACAAATCCAAAAAATAAAAAGAACAAAATGCAAAACAAAACATTAAAGGTCCTATATTGTCAAAACTGAAATTTCCTGGCTTTTTTCATGATAACAGAGATCTAGGGGCTATGTAACTACCATATAAGTTTCAAAACAGTCAATCCACAGTAAAGTGCACACAGCCTGCATAAAGTTGTGTTTTTTCACGAGTCCTTGTGACTTCAGTAAAAATGTGACGTCCAAGCTACTCAGTCACCGCCTTCAGTCACCATCCCGAGCACCGCCCACCGTCCTTTTGCCAAACCCCCAGACAACATCGCGTCCATGTCATTGCTGAGCAACAACAAAACGGAAACATGTCGAAAAAGTTAACTTTAACGGCAAAACCAGATCGGCCGACCTGTAACGTTACTCTCACTCAAAGGATGGACGATCTGACAGGATTGTTACTATGAGGCGGATCACGTCTAACATGTATAGTAAAGACAATCTCACCGTGTCTATCTAGTCATGATGAAGATGTAAATACATTTCAGTTTCAGCAGGCAACAATTTTTACAGCTACATTATTATTCCAGCCACAATTATTCACAACAATGTATTTACAATTACAAATGATTATATATAAATCGTCAGTTTGTTGTTTTACACACATGCACACAGACATTATTTCATACACGACAGTCGTGAGATGCAAGAAATCTTCAGACACGCCCATAACAACAAAAGACAATACTTTATTGAACCTTTTCTGATAAGAAGAGTGCGCTACGAACACAAGCATTTTTGACGATCGTTTCTGTTCAGTCCGCTCGTTTTATCTCGTTTAACCACAGCTGTCGTCGGTTTTTTTGCCTGGCAGTGGCAGCAGGTATGCGATCAAATTTCTAATTTGAAATTTCTAATTTGAGACTCTAATTACATCGATTCTGGCACCCAACATCACAACAAGATGATATTAGCTCCTTATGTAGCCGAATCTGCGCTGGTTTGAATGGGCAGTTCTCCCTGTGTTTTACTTCCAGCTTAGCGCGGTGACGTAATTGTGACGTCGGCTCTACATGACCCTAGTTACCTGTGGTTGGCCTAGCCGTGCATCACTCAGAAAACAACAGGCCAATCAGAAGAGAGACTCATGAATATTAATTAGACAGGACAAATCGACCTGTTTTTTACAAGAGCTCCTGAAAGAGGAGCTGTAAAAAATATTGAGATGGTTTTTGGTACTTATACCGCAAATATATATTCTTAAGGACATCAAAACCTAAAATAAAACTCCAGAAAGGTGTACAATATGGGACCTTTAAAAGACATGTCCTTTTTTAAATGGCCAATAGAAACCTGCAATGCTTTCCAAAAAGAAAAGAAAAGAAAAGAAAAGAAAAGAAAAGAAAAGAAAAGAAAAGAAAAGAAAAGAAAAGAAAAGAAAAGAAAAGAAAAGAAAAATGAAACAAAGCAAAACACAAAACAGCAACATGAAACAAAGCAAAAAAAAAAACATGAAACAAAGTAAAACAAAGTGAAAGAAAACAAAAAGCAAAACAATGCAACATGAAACAAAGCAAAACAAAACAAAATACACACACAAAATGCAAAACAAAACACTGAATAGCTTGTCTTTTAAAAATGGCCAATAGAAATCTGTAATGTTCTCTATAAAATAAAATCAAACTAAACAAAATATGCGAAGTAATTAGAAGGGACATGAACATGAATATCAGTCAAATGGAGAGCAACACAGAAGATGTGCCCAATCATTTATGAAACCAATATTTGTTGTTGGACATCAAATTTTGATTTTAAATCACATACTTAATGGAAAACCTTTGGCATCCTCTTCACCTGACTTTAGCATCTTCCTCAACTGTCTAATCAGACCAATCAAAAAGCTGCATCATAAGCCCCACCCCCTGCCCAGCAGGAATCACCAGTCCAGAGAGCATGGCATATGTCTGGACAGGTCTATTATTCACTCACAGCAGGTCTTCCCCTCAGTCTCCATCATTAGAGTGGCCACCGTCCCCAGGGCTCAGACAGCTAGGCCATCACTGCAGCGGAACGAGTGTGCACTTGTGTGTATTTTTTTTGTTTGTGCGATCAGAGCAGGTGACCAGGGGGTCCGCACCTACCAGGCAGTGTTTATAAATAGATGACAGTTGAGTAAAAACATGGTTTACTAGAAGAGAAAGGACAGAGGTTGGAAGCAGAAGGGAAGTTGACTTTCTAAAGCAACAAAGAAAATGCACAAAATTCACGAGCACAATTGCCACATTATTTCAACTTTTAGTGCTTAATCCTGTTCTGTACACAAACAGTTCAGTAATTTCTGGAAGTAACAAATGCATTCTACAACCGAATTGACTCTTGAAAAATGTAGGTCATGTCAACTGCATTTGCAGAAATTCTACCATTGTGTGCAGAACAGAACTGAACCACTTGTTGTTAATGACATACTTAAACACTTATCAGAGTTGTGTCTTTTCTTCTGTATGTACGGTGCAAGAAATCAGTGTACGTTTTGACTTAATGTTGCCAGATCTTCCTAGGAAAAATAAGTCCATAACAAACTCAAATCCAAATGTGTTATCTTGGAAATAAGCCACATACCAAAATAAAGCAACCTGTACCTGCCCACATTATTAATTCCATAAACTGAAATGCTTTATGAGCCGAGCTCAAACAACAAGCCCAAAGACACTTAATTAGCATTGCTTATAATAAGTGGACATGGCAAACCATCAAGCTCTGCAAAGTAACCAAACATAATTAACAAAACACAATGGCTCTGTTGTCGGTAGTTTAGTTACTCACATAACTCACTGACAAGATGCTAGCATGTTTTGAGTTTTAGCATTGTTCTATAGGTGGTTTCTTACTAGCCCAGCATGTTGAGTAATAACATGTTTTGTTAGAATAGAAAGGAACCTCTGAACAAAGAATGAAGAAAATGTTCAACTCACAACATGATGCTAGCATATCCGAAGTGTTTTTAGCATATTGCTATGTGGTTGCTAAGGTATTCTGAGTGGTTGGTAGGTGGTTTCTTACTAGCCTAAGTCCAGAGAAATCT
The DNA here is from genome assembly GCA_023376895.1 of Aspiorhynchus laticeps. NCBI lineage: Eukaryota > Metazoa > Chordata > Actinopteri > Cypriniformes > Cyprinidae > Aspiorhynchus > Aspiorhynchus laticeps. The sequence goes on along the minus strand of JALXFT010002895.1, from coordinate 4,282 downwards.
CTATGAGAGGGGCATTCGTCCTTTTCAGGCCAATAACCCCTTAAACTGGGAATGGTATGGAAATTGAAATGAAAAGCTCATGGTATGTTTTCACATTTACAGCTAAAGGTAATATTGCATAACTTCACAAACACCTGCACCTCTAACTAGAGAAACCGAAGGGAGGTGGATGTGAGACATCTGAGGTGTAACTGTGAAACAGAGCTGGTTTATTTTGCCCCTTCATCAACACTTCAGGATCTACTGTCGGCCTGTGCTCAATGACTAAGTCTATATTTAACCAGATTGATGTGGCTGTAAAGGCTCTGCACTTGGAGGCGCATCTAAATCCTAGTCAAGCTACCAAAGGACATCAACTTGGCACATAAAACTGCCCTTCCTGTGACCACTGCAGTTTTGCCCCTGGACAAAGCACTTAACCCTCAGCTGCTCCCATCATACTGTAATATGCCTGCATTTTCAGCACTCGAATGAACACTAGCAGTCTCGCTAGATGAATAAATGTTGAATTTATTTGATGAATTCTAACATTTGCAGCTGTTAGCTGACAACTGTCAAATTCCTGTGCAGCTACAGTACAAAATTTAATTGCTAAGCAATTTAATACATATGAAGAAGACAAGTCATTCTGTAATACTGATAATATTAACACCTGCTAAAATAATGACGTTACATATCTGTATTAGTGTTTGTTTCTGTCTTTTTCATGATGTCAATTCAATTGATCTTAACTGAAATGTAAGAAGAAAAAAAAACGTTTTCTCAAGATCTCAACATAAACTTGTATTGAGAACCCAACTTAAAAGCTGTTTGTTGTTTTCTCTTGTGCAAAACAACATTTGTTATGTCTACATCATGAGAAAGTTAATTTGAGATCACAAACATTTGTTGTGTCAAGATCAAAACAAAAATAAAGTAGATATTAGGAAAACAGCTTTTGTTATGTCTAGATAATGAGAACATTAAGTTGAAATCACAAGAAAATGTTGAATTTGATATCAAAAGAAAGTCGAAATCTGGTGAACACAATTTGCTTGTAATCTCACCACAACAAAAGTTAGAGATCTTAAAAAACAGCATTTGTTATGTCACAATAATCTTGTGTTGCTATGGTGAAATCACAACAAAATTAAGTAGAGATCTTAAGAAAACAAACTTTATGACAAAATTACAAAAAAATAAGAAATGAGAAAACTGTTATTGTGTAAATCATGAGAAAACATTTTCTCAAGTTGAGATATAAAAAGTAGAAATTTCGCAAATGCAACTTTTATAATGGCAAAATCACCAAAAATTAGGTAGAGATCTCAAGAAATCAGCTTTTAATATGTCAAGATAATGAGAAAATTAATTGAAATCGGAAGAAAACTTATTGTGTCAGTCACAAGATATATTAAAAAGTAAATCTCATGAATACAATTTTTGTTATGGTGAGATCACAAGAAAATTAAGTTCAATTGTCGAAATCATGAAGCATTTTGTGATGATTGTGAAAATTCAGTCATGATCAGTAACTTTTTATATGGAGATGATGAAATAAATTATCATCTCCATATTGAACTCCATAAATTACATCTACACAGGGCCGTTTCTAGACATTAGGGGGCCCTAGGCAAAATTCATGTTGGAGGCCCCCCACCCCCAATAAAAAGCACTTGAAACAAATGTAATTCCTAACCTTTTTATTTATACAACATTTCATTTTAAATTAGTATATTTTTACTTAGTAACCAAGTTTGGACACATTACTGTTTTTAATGTTTTTGAAGTCACTTATGTCACTTATGATCAAGTCTGCATTTATTTGATCAGAAATACAGAAATAACTATAATATTGTGAAACTTTAAATAATGGTGTTCTATTTTTACCATACTTTAAAATATCTATTTCTGTGAGTCATAGCTGAATTTTCAGCATAATTTTAACACATCTTTGTGAATTTCTTTGAAAAAAAAAATACTGACCCATTGAATTCCAAATTTTTTAATCGTATTGTTACAACAGATTTCTATTTTAAATAAATGCTGTAATTTATTTATTATTGTTATTTTTTTTTACCTTTCTATTGCACATTATAATTGTCTTTTTCTGTATTTTTTATCAAATAAATGTATAGCTTGATGAGCATAATATACTTATTTCAAAAACATTAAAAACTGTAATGTGTCCAAAGTTTTTACCAGTACTGTATGTACATATTAATCAATCTAAGGTAATCTATGTTTTGTTTGTTGAGGATGTTATTATAGCCATGATAAAATTATGATTACTTTACAGTATTTGTTTCTGTAATTTATTCACAGTTCCTGAATACCACTTCAGTAAATGAACATCAGTGCTTTTATATTTTTTTCCTGGCTGGGTATGGACAGGGTTTCTCCCTCCCATTTAACCTATATTAACTATGATATTGTCATATTATTAATATTAATGTTTTTAGCCTATGTATTGTATTTCTACCTTAAATAGCCTATATACATCAGCACGATTTAGAAGTTACACACATCTGAGGTACTTTTTTGGAAACATTAAAACATGGTCTAGTGTGTTTGCTTTTTGAATTTGAATGCAAAGTTATTTGTTTTTACTTGTGTAGCTATTTTGCTAGTCAGCTCCCGACGATATAATTTACTGTACATGCAAATTCAAAGCATCGCGTTTGGGCGCGTCAGCGCAGCGGCGCTCGCGCTCTTTTAAACTTAACTCGTAATACATTGGTGAATGATCAAACGACGCTGATAGACAGAACAAGTTTATATTTACAATACATTGCAGTCACTCCAAAATAAATTATGACAACTCACACACCTGCATTAGGAGCTGTGCTTCTTTGCGTGCCTATTTTAGCATTTTTCTTCGGCACCTGAAGGATGCGTTCGTTAAGGCAAACATTCAGAAGGCGGGACCCGCTTTGAAACGGCAACATTAACTGGTTTAATTGCAGGTGAGTGACAATTCACCAATATCCAATGAACAATGAGGCTAGTGTTTTGCTGTCCATGGACTGCCGTATAGGGGATATAGGGGATGTTACGGTTTTGGAGGCCCCTCCTCAAAGCCCGAGGCCCTAGGCAATCGCCTGCTCTGCCTATAGCTAGCGCCGGCCCTGCATCTACAGCTCTATGTGATTTACTTAAAAAACATCTTCAGTAGGCAGAAATAGAATACAGTTACATACAAAAGACAAAAAAATATATCTGAATTACCAATAAACAATATCTTGCACAGATGGATGGTATCAGTTGTATATTTTTTTGGTGGCATACGTATTTTTTTTTCTGTGCATAAAAAACTTCTGACGTGTAGCCTAATCAGGCACAAGCATAAGTAGAGTAATTATGTTTCACAACGGGCTGTAAAAAGAACAAAGAAAAACTGTTGTTCCCAAGATAAATTTATCTGACGGCGTTCTTGTTATCCCAATGCTTTGTTTACTGTGTGAGTTGCCATTATATAAAAGCCACAGTGAAGTGTAGACTCTTTTGTTTGCAGTTGCTGTGTGTTTCAGGGTTTTTTAGCCGCCTTGCTGTGTGGGCCGCTTTATTCAATTCCGTATATTCATTAGGGACTGACAATGCAGATGGGGAAAGTGAGGCTAGTGTGTTATTACCACAGGGACGTTCAGAGGTGCAACACAAAGACGGTTTCCTGCCTAGCACCTGTAGTATGTAGTACGCGCCAATCTATGAATGCTCAGGAGACGTAAAGCAATACCTTCAGAGGGACCATGGTCACATCTTCCAGTGCTTTTGATTGTTTTGGTGCAGAACAAAATGCTGCAGGACGTTCGTGGTGCATTCAATGCTCCTGAAGAACTAAGAATGTTAGTTACGGAATCTAACGGAGAGCAACAAAAAGAGAAAGATGTTCAAGGCTGTTCAAAGTTTTTGAGGTGAAGCAAAAAGACAAGTTTTATTTGAGTAGAAACTGGAATGCCAAGTCATGAATCAAAGAAAATGGCATTATTCTTGAAACGTTAAAATGAATATCTTGGCAAATTGTTCATAAAAAACATTCTTACATAAACTGACATCGAATTGAACTCAACAATTTATGTAGGAATATTTTTTTAAACTATTTGCACTCAAAATTTAGTTTTACCAATGAGGACCCAAATAATAGCTCTGATTTGGGTCATTTATTAGTTTAGTTGTTCTATTTATTAATTTATATTATATTGGAATATTGATTATATTGAAATTTAAATTTTAAATTTTGGAATTTTTTATTTTTGAAGATGATGCATAAATATCAACAGAATATGATACGAATCATATTCAA
>JALXFT010002894.1:0-28068 GCA_023376895.1 Aspiorhynchus laticeps | reverse complement strand
CTTGGCATTACTTCTTTTAGCCTGTTTGCTAAAACCTTCGCTAAAATCTTAAGATCTGTATTCAACATCGTGATTGGTCTGTAGTTTTTTAAATCTATTTTTTCTCCTTTCCTTTTATATATCAGTTTCATTAACCCCATCCTTGTTCTTTCATTAATTTCTTCCTTTTCAAAAATTTCTTTAAAAACCTCATTTAAAATTTTAACTTTTATTCAGTTGATTTGTTGCTCTTTCAATCTCTTCTTCTCTAATTTCTTGGTTGCATTCTTTTTTATCTTCCTCTCTTACCTTTGCCTTTATCTGATTCAACAGTTCCTTTTTTTCCTCCTCTTTCACCACCCATGCACTAAACAGATCCTCATAAAAATTCCTTATTTCTTCTAATATCTTTTTATTCCCTTCTACAATTTCTCCATTTTTCCCTCTTATTTCTTTTATCACTTTAGCTTTCTCTCTCTTTTTTTCCAGGTCGAAAAAGAACTTTGTACATTTTTCTCCTTCCACCACATATTTTGCTTTGTTTCTTAGTCTCGCCCCCTCATATTGTTTTTCTTCTATTTCTTTCAGTTTTCCCTCTATTTCCTTTATCTTTTGTATGTCTTTATTTTCTTTATTCAGTTCCATTTCTAAACTTTCTCTCATTTTGTTTTCTTCGTATCTTTTGCATTTCTGTATTAGACTACAATATTTGATCGAAAATTTTTTGATCAAAAATTTTACGTTCTCCCACCATAAACTCTTATTCTCTTCATACATTCCATTTTTCTTTTCTTTTTCTATAATTTCTTTAACCTTTGAAACATAATCTTCATTCTTTAAAATCTTTGCATTTAAAATCCATACTCCCGGCCCTCTTTGCATTTTACTCCAGTCCAACTTAAAAGATAAAAACTTGTGATCGCTAAAACTGGTATCTTCATATTTAATCTTTTCTATAAAATTCTCCACATTTCTCGTACATAAAACAAAGTCAATTCTAGTTTGGCATACAAAATTCCCCACTATTTGTCTTCTTGAAAATTCTTTTTTCTTTTCATTTCTTTCTCTCCACACATCTATCATATTATTTTCACCCATTAATTATTTTAATTCTTTTCTTCCCGTATCTGTTTTGAAAACCATTCCTTTCGCCATATCTTGTTTACTAAAAACTGTATTAAAATCCCCCATCATTATTATTTCTTTATACTTCTTTACAATGTTTCTTAACCCTAATGGGACGGCCGTATCGCCGGCGATACCAACTCGTTTTTTTTAAGACCAGTGCAAAAGACATTAAAAATACTCCGTCGATTTTGGTCATACAGATAAGTGTTATACATCAATTGAAACTTTGAAGTGTCTAATATTTTTGTGTACACTCACAATAACAACAAAACTTTGTGGTTTTCGAAAAAAAAAAAGAAAACAAACAGGATGCGCTCTCTGTCTTCTCCATCTCCGCGAGCTGCTCTTCAAAAAACGTCACTAAAATGAGCTGTAACTCAGCGAAAACTCAACACACGGACATGGGAGTTATATCTATAGAAAGCTGGAAGTGTCTACTTTGAAATGAAGTAAGTCTTATCGAAAACAAACATTCTGTGATGAAGTAATCCGTATGAAACCAACACGATGTCCAGTCTGTCCCGTCTAACTCATTATTTCTAATGCGATCCCGCCCCCTCGCGTTCATATGTAAATATCACGCGTGAGCCGCGTGCTCGTGGAGACGCCCAACAACAAAGCCAGATGTTCCTCGCGCTCACATTACTGTTCGTTTCTGGAAGAAGACACGCTGAATAAAAGCTGGATTTGCCTCAAAATAAGAGCAAGAGTTCATCCAGAAGAGAAGAGCGATCTGGTGAGTAAGTAATGTTTCTTTTTTTTGCATTAGTTAACGTGTTATTGTGACTCAAACTTGAACACGTTTATTTGTTTTCCCAAACGACAACATGATGAATGCTACAACGTTTAGAAAAATGTTTAATGTTCACAAATGGATTGAATAGCGTGCTAAACGATAATAATTAGTTTCTCAGATATAAAATATCCTTTTTTATAGTACAAAGTACATCTTTTGTAGTACAAAGCCATACATACTAGGCTATATGACTACAAAATCATAGTTTGTTTTTTCTAAACAATAATAATTAGTTTCTCAGATATAAAATGTATTTTTTTGTTTACGATAGTACAAAGCATGCGTGAGTCTATAAAACATATATATAAAGATGCTCCTGATATTAACATGCTCGCAAATGTTTTTGTTGTGTATTTTTTTTAATCAGATACCTGCACCACAGATGAATCCTGATGACTTTCTTCAAACTCAGAATCAGATGTCCAACTACACTGATATTATATGGTAAAACAAGCTCCTTGACCACTGATTGTTTTTTTTTTCTTCTTGAATCCATGGAAAGTAGCAGAAACACTCAAATAACACACGTAAATATCAGGCATGATTTACTTGTCACTTGTTGAACAGAATCTGTTGCAGGAATGACTCAAAGTCTGTTCACATCTCTGTGGTTAGATCAGTGTGCACAATAATGTGTCTTTGACCTTCATTATGTATGTTTTGATTATACGGTGTTGTAAATAAAATACAAATAATTAAAAAAAAACATTTGTTCAATCTCCTCACATTCTCTCTTACCTGCCTCAAAGTCAGTCACACTGATGGGCCATTAGCAGCCTTTAGGGGAGGGCCCTTTGTGTCTCAGGTGAGAATCACTTAATATTCAAGGACATTGTCACTCCCTCGCATACAGGCTTTCAATCACAAAACATGTCTTAAAAAATTTTAATCAATGTATTGTTTTCTGTAAATGAGTAAGCAGAATGATTCTCACTTAATTGTGAAGTAAATATTCTAGCCGACAAGACTGATTACTCTAAAGTCTTATTCAGGACTATTTAGTGTGGGTTTTATGGCCTTATTTCAGCTACATTTTTTTTCCCAAAACTTACTAACCACGCATAATATTTTTTTTCTAAAAAAATACAAACATGTACATCCATCTTGGTCACATAATATTGTAGCAAAGTTTGTGCTGAATACAAAAACAAATACATGTTGGTCATTAGTATGTTATAAGTAGCTGAAATAAGCACAAATATCAGGACATGTCAAAACCTCTCAAGGGCCCCAAAATCACCTCAGACCCCAGAGGGTTAAAACATTAAAAAACTCTTTCTTTTCCTTCTCCTCCACTGGTGCATGTACATTTACTAAAATCAAATCTCTTCCTTCATATTTGGTCTCAACTACCATACATTTCCCCATCTTGTCCTTATACAAAATTTTACTCACTTTAAAAACATCATCCTTCATTAAAAAAGCCACACCTCTTCCCAACCTCCCATCTCCGTTATTATATAAAATACTTCCGTCCCATGTCTTTTTATAATCATTCATCCTATTTTCTCTCCAGTTCGTTTCTTGTAGTGCAATAATGTCTTCCCCTTTACATTTTTCTTATACTTTTTCAAATTTCCTCATGTCCATCAGACCCCTTGCATTAAAAGTAACACAACTTAAAACCATTAAAAAAAGGAAAAATAGATACATAAAAATCATTATTCATCATTTTCTCCCTCCAGGCCCCTTAACACATCAAACTTATTAGTCATAATCTTTTTTCTTGCACTTTCCAAATTTGGTTTTACCTTCAAAGCTCTCCTCCTTTGTCCTTTCCCCCCTCCGTCTTTGACCATGTTGTCCATCTTTATTTTTTCTTCACTGTCCGTTTCTTCATTTTGATCCATCCCTCCTTGTCCATCTCTCTTCACATCACCCTGAAAAGTATTAAAACTGTCCGATATCTCCATTTCTGTCCATTGAGTGTCCTGCTCCATTGTTTGTTCATTTTTATTAATGTTGTCCTTTTCTCTTGCCCCTTCCTCTCTGTTGCTCGTTCCCCCTTCAATTTCTTTTTTTTTGTAGTCCTTCTTCCTCTTGTTCTTCATCAGTTTGTCCTTCCTCCTTGTTGTTTCCTTCCTGCACCTGTCCGTCCACCCGTTCTTCCCTTCCTCCTTCCTCTTCCTCCATCCAGCATTCACATTTATTTAAAACTTCCTGACACCCCGGGCACCTGACAGCACTGCAATCTCGTGCATAATGTCCCCTCTCCTCACATTTGTAGCACAAGAACTTTGGGCATTCCTTTAGCAGGTGATCCGGGCTCATGCACAGCCTACAGGTCTTCACCTGATGACTGTGCATCACCCGGAAATACTGCAGCCCTTCGGCTGTTTCTAGCCTTGTGCTGTATGGCAGCGATGCCACTTCCTTGGGGAACCTCACCTTTAGGAACCTTGTTCCGTCTTCAATGTCAGTGCCCGGGTATCTTCTTCTAACTTTTGTAATGGGATCAACTCCCCATCCCTCCAATTTTCCTAAAATTTCTTTGTCATCCAGGTAGACGGGCAGGTGCATGAAGGAAACCACATAGTCTCTGTTTTGTAGATTTTTAACTCCACAGTCCACTCCTTTTATTCTTAGTCCAATTAGTTTATCACACGTTTCTTCTTCTTCCATTGTTAGCTCGTATTCTTTCCCTTGTCTTGGTCTTAGTGCTAAAATTTTGCCATGTCCACATTGTTCTGTTACAGCTTTAATAATGTCCTCCACTCTCACCTCAATCACATTCTCTACATTTACAATCACTGTTGCTTCTTTTAAATATTTTCGTTCAAACAGACTTTTCGCTTACTTCTTGGTTTTCTCCATTTCTAGCTCGTATTCGTTTTTCCAATCCAGTGTCGTTTGCCATGCGTGTTCCTCCTGCCGTTCCAGTGTCGTTTGCCATGCGTGTTCCTTCTGCCGTTCCAGTGTCGTTTGCCTTGCGTGTTCCTCGTGCCAGTCCAGTGTTGTTTACCTTGCGTGTTCCTCGTGCCAGTCCAGTGTCGTTTGCCATTAATCCGTCCATTGAAAAAAGCGAAAAAAAATAAAAAATAAAAGGTTAACCACCCTCCAGCCAGCAAAAATGCTGCTGTTAGGTGGTTTAAAACTAACAACCCACACAAAAAAAAATGTTGTCCAAAAAAGATCACAAAACAACACAAACACAAAAAAAACAAAAATGGAGGAGAGCCTTCCTCTCCCAATTGCAGCCAACACTTCCTGTAGCTCTCTAGCGCCCTCAGGGTGGTATGGCCGTAAGCGAGGGCTGCTGCAAAGAGCGGGCTATTTAAAGATCAGCCACCTTAAAGGCCTGTGTATAAGATAAGTAGTGAAGATAACCGAAAAGCTTAAAGCACCTGGTGTTCCAAAGCAGTCTCCCATCCAAGTACTAACCAGGCAAGACCCTGCTTAGCTTCCGAGATCAGACACTTTTTTTTTTTTTTTTTTTTTTCTTCTTTTACAATTTAATTTTCAGTCCATCCAATGTTTTTTCCATAAAAGGATTGTTGTTCAATATCAATTTATCAAACACATTTATTTTACCTTCCATTTTATAATATGTTTCTAGTGTCCGTATATAGTATTCAAATTTTTTCTTAAAATAATCCCATAGTCCCAGTTTTTTCTTTTTTTCTCTTACAAAATTTCTCCTATACCATATTACAAATCTAGCAACAATCAAAAATAAATTAATAACATTTTGTTTTTCAAATTTTTCGTTAGTTCCAAATAAAAACATACAATTCCAATCTTGTTCATTTTCGATTGCATCGCTTTTATCTCCTAACAAACTCTTAATTATATTTTTCATTTTTTCTCTGAAAATCTTCAATTCTTTACATGATAAAAACATATGCAAAATTCCTTCATTTTCTTCACAACAGACTTTACACAATGGATCCTCAGTCATTCCACATTTATACAACTTCTCTTCAGAAAAAATTATATTATGCCTTATATAAAAGTCCAGATTTTCCATTTTCACATCAATATGCCACTTTCTCAAATTTCTCCAAAGATTTTTCTCATCAATGTTCATAAAAAACCTTTTTCCAAAATTTGTTAGCAGTCGGTTCTTGAAAAACTCTATTTCTAAATAACATATAAAACGTTCTAGAATGACTCAAATAAAAAGGTTCATTTTCCCCTTTTCCTTTCAAAAAAACCTTAATTTTATCCTCTTCTCCATCTTTTTCATTTTTTTCTATTTTCTTTATCCATTCGTTTGGAATGACCTCCTTTATTTGATCATATTCCTTTTTTAAAACATTCTTATTTAAATTTCCTCTCATTGTTTCCACTTCATCATAAATTGCTTGAACAGGTAAAAAGCCTTCTCTTACTTCATACATTACATCTCTTATTGTTTTAAATCCTGCCTTGATCCAATGTTTAAAATATAGTTCTTTACCTCTATATACAATATTCTCATTTAAAAAGAGTGGCTGATTTAAAAACTCTAGTCTTCTCACAGGTTTAATACATACATTTGGTAAAAATTCTGTCCAAGCTTCTAAGACTTCTCTATAAAACTCAGGGATTCCTGTAATCATTGCAGGTTTTAATTTCATCCACAGAATATCATGTCCTATTTGCATATTACCACATTTATTTAAGAACATTCTCATGAGTATTTTCCATTCAGATTGATTCTCATCATTTAAAAACTTTTTCACAATTTTAATTCTAAAACTCTTCTTTTTTAACTCCGGATCTTGCAGCCCTAACCCACCTTCTTCAACTGCCCCAATAAGAGTATTATATGCAATTCTTGCAGGCTTAGAATTCCATAGAAAACCTAAAACATCTTTTTTTAACCTTTTCATAATCCCCATTGGCATAGATATCACTCCCAACACATACCACATTTTAGTCATCATTAATGCATTAATAACCAAAACTTTCCCTCTTAAAGTTAATTCTCTCAGTTTCCAGTAATTTAAAATTCTTTCCATTTCACCCACCACATCTTCCCACATCAAATCTCTCATCATTTTCTCATTTTTTCCAATCCTCACCCCTAAAATCTTCAAGCTCTCTTCTTCTTTAAATGGATAACATTTTTGAATTTCTTCATTTCTTCCTATATTCATAAAAACTGTTTTTTGCATATTTATCTTAGCTCCAGAGCCTTTGCAGTATTTTCCCATTATTTCCATAACTTTAGTTACGCTCAACACATCTTGCACTATTAAAGTGGTATCATCAGCATATTGATAAACTTTCTGTAACTCTTGATTTTCTTCTGTGTGTATTCCTCTAATTTCTTTATCTTCTGTAATAGCCAACCCTAGGGCCTCTGCCACTAAACTATACAGCAAAGCTGATAAAGGACAACCTTGTCTGATTGATCTAGTTATCTTAAAAATCTCTGTTATAAATCCATTACACTTCACTTGGCTTTTGGAATCTTTATATAAAATTTTCAACCACTTCAAAAAATTATCCCCAAAACCAAACTGTTGTACAATCTTAAACAAATACTCGTGTTCAACTCGATCAAAAGCCTTTTCTAAATCAAGACTTATTACATATCCACTTTTTTTTCAGTGATCATATAACTTACAACATCTCTTATACTACTAATAGTATCTGTAATATCCCTTCCTGGTATTGCATAAGCCTGATTTGTTTGTATTATGTTTGGTAAAATTTTCTTCAATCTATTAGCTAAAATTTTCGCTAAAATTTTAAAATCCGTATTTAACATAGTTATTGGCCTATAGTTTTTTAGATCTGCAATATCCCCTTTTTTCTTATAAATTAATTTAACTACACCTATTCCCATAAAATGACTTGTTTCATCCTTTTTAAAAATCTCATCATACACTTTTTTTAAAATTGGTGTCAGTTCTTTTATAAAAACCTTATAAAATTCACTTGGTAGTCCATCTTTTCCTGGACTTTTACCATTGTTTAACTGCATAATTGCTTCCTCTATTTCTTCTTTTCCAATTTCCTTATCACACAAAATTTTATCACTATTATCTATCTTCCTTTTAATTTTCCCTATTAAAAAATCCATTTCTTCTCTGTCCACTCCTTCACTTTTAAACAACATTTCATAATAATATTTTATTTCTTTTAAAATATCTTCTGTTATCTTTACCTTTTCTCCTTTTCTTCCTATTAATTCTTTAATCATTCCTGCCCTCTGTCTATTTTTTTCCATATTAAAAAAGAAACTTGTACATTTTTCCCCTTCCACTAAATATTTTGCTTTACTTCTTATCATTGCACCTTTAAATTTTCTCTCTTCAATTTCTCTTAATTTGTCCTCTAACATTACTGTTTTTTGTATATTAAAATCTTCCTTACTCAACTCATCTCTTAGTTCTATTCTTATTTCTTCTTCTTTTCTTTTTTTAATTTTCTGTATTATTCTACTATATTCCCTTGCACATTTTCCAATGTTATATTTTAAATTATCCCACCAAATTCTCTTTTCTTCCTTATGCATCTGATTTTCCTGCTCCTTCTTTATGAATTCCACAATTTTTTCTTTAAAATTTTCATCTTTTAATATCTCAGTGTTTAAAATCCATATTCCAGGCCCTCTTTTTATCCCACTCATATCAACTTGTATCCATAAGACTTTATGATCACTTAAATTTGTTTCCCTATAAAATATAGTGTCTATTAACTTCAATAAGTCTCTTTTGCTTATCAAGAAATCTATCCTACTTCTACATATAAAATTCCTTACCACCTGTTGTCTTGAAAATTCTCGTATCCCCTCATTTCTTTCTCTCCATACGTCAACTAAATTATTTTCTTCCATTACACATTTTAATTCCCTCCTTCCACTATCAGATTTAAAAACCGTCCCCTCAGCAATATCCATCTTACTAAAAACAGTATTAAAATCTCCCATTATTAAAATATTTTCCCAATTTGCAATAACATCTTTTAGTTTTTTTAAAAAATAACACCTTTTCTTTTTCTACCACAGGTGCATGTAGATTACATAAAATAATATTTGTTTCTCCCTCCTCCATTTTCACCATCAAACACTTCCCTTCCATATCATCATAAACCACTTGTGCTTTTTCACACACTCCCTTTTTTATTAGAAACGCTACTCCCCTACCTTTTCTCCCATCACCATTATTGTAAAAAATATCCCCTTTCCATTTTCTTTTAAAACTTTCCATTACTTCTCCTCTCCAGTTTGTTTCCTGAACCACTAAAACATTTGATCTTTTACACAATACTTTCAACTTTTCAAATTTCCCTTGATCTAGTAACCCTCTTACATTAATAGTTGCAATTTTCAAAAACATGATACATAACAAAGTCCATATTATTCTAAACATTCATCATTTTCTTCAAGCTCCATTAGTACCCCAAAACTATTCTCATTATCAAATATTCTGTTTATTTCTTTGTCTTTCAGTTTTTCTCTGATTATATGTCTCTTTTTTGCTTCCTCTAAATTTGGTGTTACCTTGAGTTGTCTTCTTCTTGTTGTCGGCACTCTCTCCCAGCCTTCTTTGTTATCCTCTTTCTTATCTCTTTGCTCTGCTTTCTCTGACCTTTGCAATTCTTGTCTTTTCTTTTCCACCTCTCTTGTTTGTTGCAAGATTTCCATTTGTATTCCAGATCCTTCTTCCTCTTGTTGTCTTTTCATTCCCTTGTAGTGCTGTTCCTCATCTGCATTTTCTTCTTGTTGATTCCCGTCTTCTTCCTCCATCAGTTCTGTTTGTGTCTCCTCCACATTATTCTCTTCTTTTGCTTTTTCCGTTCCATCCACTTGCTCAATGTCTTTATCGGTTTCACTATCCCCTTCCATCCAGCATTCACATTTCACAAGTACTTTACTACACTCCGGGCATCTTACAGCATCACATTCCCTCGCAAAGTGTCCATTTTCACCACAATCTCGACATTTAAAATCTGGACAGTCCTTTAACATGTGTCCGGGCTTCATACATAATCGACAGATTTTCATTTGACGATCATGTATAATCCTAAAATATTGCACTCCCTCTGCAGTATCAAATCTTGTGCTGTAAGGCAGTGATACTACTTCCTTCGGGAATTTCACTCGCACAAACCTTGTTCCATCTGTAATTGTAGTGTCTGGATAGTACCTTCTTCTTATTGCAGATGCAGTTGTAACTCCCCATGTCCTTAATTTTGCAGTTATCTCTTCATCTGTTACGTAGGCCGGCAAGTGCATGAATGAAACAACACACTCTCTTTCTTGAAGACTTCTCACTTAACATACAGTTCCCTTTATCTTTAGTCCATTCTTTAAAACTTCACATGTTTCTTCATCCGATACTGTTATCTCATACTCATTATTTAATCTTGGTCTTACCGCCAGCACATTGCTCAGTCCAACCTTTTCAATCACTGCTTTTATCACATCCTCCACCTGTCGATCTCTTACTTCCGTAACATTAACAATCACCGTTGCATCCTTAGAATATTGCTTCTGTTTCTCGTTGTCTTTCATTTCATCCCTCTGTCTTTGATCTTCTTTTGTCTCTGTTGTTTTTCTCTCTGTTAATCCTTCCTCAGTATCCTTTTGAAGACTTTTACTGTTGCCTTTTTCCTTTGCCATGTCTTCACCATCGCCATGTTGCCCATCCATAAATTAAACTTTTAGAGCTATAAAGCTCTTTTGGTCCCTAAGCAGTAACCTGCTCAGGGCCCTAAAACATAAAAAAAAAAATAAAGAAAACCCAACACGGGTATAAACCAACAAAATAATATCTCAAAGAAAACAAACCAAATCAATCACTTGGGAGAGCCTCTCTCTCCCCACTGCAGACACACGCTTCCTGTTTGCTCAACAGCGCTCCCACGGTGGTATGGCCGTAAGCGAGGGCTGCTGCAAAGAGCGGGCTATTTAAGAATCAGCCACCCTAAAGGCTAGTGTATAAGATAAGTAGTGAAGAAAACCGAAAATCTTAAAGCACCTGGTATTCCAAAGCAGTCTCCCATCCAAGTACTAACCAGGCAAGACCCTGCTTAGCTTCCGATATCAGATGAGATCAGGCTCTCCCAGGGTGGTATGGCCGTAAGCGAGGGCTGCTGCAAAGAGCAGGCTATTTAAAGATGAGCCACCCTAAAGGCCAGCGTCTTAGATAAGTAGTGAAGAAAACCCAAAAGCTTACAGCACCTGGTATTCCCAAGCGGTCTCCCATCCAAGTACTAACCAGGCCCGACCCTGCTTAGCTTCCGAGATCAGGCGCTCCCTTTTCTTTTTTTTTCTTTTTTTATTATTTTTTTTTTTTTATTGAAAATATTTCAATACAAAAATACATCAAATATTTCCCACATTAAAAACATCAATCATTTTTGTTACAGAATCTCTCAGTGATAAAGTAAGTGCAGACAAGTTTCCATTAAAAGTTTCTAAGCAAACAAACTCATTTTCAATTATGTAAAAATGACATTTCCAAACCTGAGTCCTTTAAAACCTTACAGACATCCTGTGTAAAGACATTGTAAAAGACACACATTTTCTCTTCTTGTTTAAAATAATAAAACAGGCATTGAACATACCTTTCAAATTTCCTTTTAAACACATGCCACACATTCATTAAAATATTTTCTCTCTTTGCCACCACCCTTCTTTCCCATATTGCGCTCTTCATCAACATCACCAGTAAATTAATACGTTTTTTGTTTTTGCTTTGCTTATCCAGACCTAGCATCACCACCTTATTCCATTCAATATATTCATTATCCTCCCCTTTCAAACTTAAAATCATTCTTTTGCATTTCCCAATAAAATCCTCCAATTCTTTGCAATACAAAAACAAATGTAAAAATCCTTCATCATCATCGTTACAAACTTTACAAGTAGCACTTGGTTCCATTCCAATTTTGTTTAAAATAACATCTGTAAAAATCACTTTGTGTCTGATAAAATATTCTGAGTTTTCCAATTTTGTCTGTACAAGTTTTCCATTCATGTTCCCCCATATGCTATCTTCTTTTAAATCATTGTATTTCCGTAACCAATATTCATTTACAACAGGTTTCTTAAAAACAGCATTTCTAAAAACACAATAAAATATTTTCACAGTACATTCATTGAAAGCATACAGTTTTTCCCCCATCCTCACGTACACATCTTTTTCTTGTTTCCCTTCTTCCATGTTTTCAATTCTTTTTATCCAATCTTGAGGTATTGCATTCTTAATTACATCATATTTGTTTGTTATCTCTTGTCTGCTATAATCCTCCTTTGCCTCCTCCATCACATCCACAATGTATTGCACTGGTAAAAACCCCTCTTTGAATTCGTATAAAACATCTCTGACTTTTGTGATTCCCAGATCCCACCATTTCTTAAAAAAAACCTCCTTCCCTTGATTTAAAATGCAGTTGTTTAAGAATAAAGGCTGATTTAAAATGTTCTCTCTACCTTGTGGCTTAAAATGCACATTAGCTAAAAATTTGTCCCATGCCCCCATCAGCTCTTTATAAAAATCTGGCAGCCCCTCCGTCATCCAATTTTTTGTTTTCATCTATAAAATATTGTCCCCCAGATTAAAATTACTACACTTATTTAAAAAATGCCCCATAGTTCTCTTCCATGCCGCTTTGTTTTCTTCATCCAAGTACTTTTTAATTATTTTAACTCTCAAACCGTTCTTTCTTTGTTCCACATCCATTAACCCCAGTCCTCCCTTCCCCACTGCTCCTATTAAAGTGTTGTATGCTATTCTTGGCGGCTTCCCTCCCCATAAAAAATCTAAAATACATTTTTTCAGCCTTTTTTCTACCCACAACGGCATAGATGACACGTATAAAATATACCACAATTTTGAAATCATTAAGACATTAAGAACTAAAACCTTCCCTTTCAAAGTTAATGTTCTCAACTTCCAAAAAGTCAGTCTTCTTTCAATCCCTCCTAAAGCTTCCTCCCACATAGTTTCTCCGGCTTTCTTTTCATCCCTCCCCATTAAAACCCCTAAAATCTTTATTTCTTTAGTTTCTTTAAAGGTAAAATGCTCTGTTAAAACCGTTACCCCTCCGAATCTCATATATACAGTTTTGTCCTCATTTACTTTAGCTCCTGATCCCCTACAATACTTTTGTACAATTTGCATTGCTTTTCCCACACTCTCCATATCTTTTAACAGTAATGTTGTGTCATCCGCGTACTGAAATATTTTACTTTCCCCTCCCTCAATGCCTATCCCTTTTATTCCCTCTTCGTGTTTTACAGTCAGTCCCAATGGTTCCGCAACTAAGGAATATAAAAGAGCTGACAACGGACATCCTTGTCTTATTGATCTGGTAATTTTAAAACACTGTGTTAAAAACCCATTACATTTAATTTTTGTTATTGCATCTTTATATAAGATCCTAATCCATTTCATAAAATTATTCTCCAAAACCAAAACTTTTTAAAACATCAAATAAAAAAACCATGCTCCACCCTGTCAAATGCTTTCTCGAAATCTAAACTGATAATAAACCCCTCTTTGTTCTTTCCATGTATGTATCTTATCATATCTTTTATACTAATAGTTGTATCTGCTATGTCTCTTCCTTTCACTCCGTACACTTGGTTAGATGTAATTATACTCGGCATGACTTCCTTCAATCTGTTGGCTAAAATTTGAGATAAAATCTTTAAATCGGTATTCAACATTGTAATCGGTCTGTAGTTCTTTAAATCTGTCTTCTCTCCTTTTCTCTTGTATATCAACTTCATTAAACTCATTCCCATTCTTTGATTTAATTCTCCTTTCTTAAAAACATCTACATATACTTCTTTTAAAATGCTAGTTAAATAATCTTTAAAAACTATATAAAATTCACTCCCCAAACCATCTATACCTGGACTTTTCTTTTTGTTTAATTCACTTATTGCTCTTTTTATCTCTTCTTCTCTTATCTCTTCATCACACTCTTTTTTTGTCTGCTTCTCCTACAGTTGCTTTTATTTGCTTCAGTAACTCCAGTTTCTCTTCTTCCCTCACCCCCTCTGCACTAAACAGGTTCTCATAGTATGCTTTTATTTCTTTTAATATTTCCTCATTTGTTTCAACCACTACACCATTTTTTCCTCTTATTTCTTTAATCATTCCAGCTTTCCCTCTTCTCTTCTCTAGATCAAAGAAAAATTTTGTACATTTTTCGCCCTCCACGGTATATTTAGCCTTACTTCTTAATCTTGCACCTTCATATTTTTCCTCTTCCATTTCTTTCAATATTCCCTCCAATTCTTTTATTTTTTGTATATCTTTCCCATTCTCATTTAATTCCTTTTCCAATTTTTCTCTTATTTCTCTCTTCTTATTTCTCTTACTTCTCTGTATTAACTTGCAGTACGTTATTGTGAATTTTTTAACTAAATATTTAACATTTTCCCACCATATTCTTTTATCTTCAGTGTACATTCCGTTCTCCTTTTCTTTTTCAATAATTTCTTTAATACTTAACACATAATGCTCATTCTTCAAAATCTCTGTATTTAAAACCCATTCCCCAGGCCCTCTTTTCACAGAACTCCAGTCTACTTGCATAAAAATTGGTTTATGATCACTTAAGCTTGATTCTTCAAATTTAATACTACCGATAAAACCCTCAATATTCCTTGTACATAAAATAAAATCAATTCTTGTTTTACACATAAAATTCCCCACTAATTGCCTCCTTGAATATTCTTTCTTTTTTTCATTTCTTTCTCTCCATACATCAATTATATTATTTTCTTCCATTAATAATTTCAGTTCTTTTCTTCCTTTATCAGTTTTAAAAACCATCCCCTCACCCATTTCTAATTTACTGAAAAGGGTATTAAAATCACCCATCATAATAACTTCTTTATGTTTAAAGAAAATCTTCTTTATGTTAAAAGTCTCTTAACACATTAAAAAACTCTTTCTTTTCATTCTCTTCTGTCGGTGCGTGAACATTAACCACAATTACTTTTTTCTCCTCGTACTCCATTTCAAACGCTATACATTTCCCATCTTTGTCATTATACCTTGTTTTACATGATACACCACTGTTTTCTTTTATTAAAACCGCAACTCCTCTTCCCAGCCTCCCATCACCGTTGTTATATAAAATCTCTCCGCTCCACCTTTTCCTTATTTCAGTCATGTACCCTTCCCTCCAGTTTGTTTCTTGTAATAAAATCACATCTTCTCCTTTACACATTTCTTTCACTTTTTCAAACTTTCTTATGTCTAAAAGCCCTCTAGCATTAAAAGTAACAATTCTTAAAAGCATATAACATATAAAAACATGCATAAAACCCATAAACTCAGTCCATCTCCTCCAAACCCTTTAGCAACTCATACTTATTTGTACACTCAATACCATCATCTTTAAGCACTTTTTTTCTTGCAGTCTCTAAATTGGGCATTACCTTTACAGATCTTCTTCTTTTCGATGGTTCCCCTGTGTCTCCTCATTTTCTTTTCCTTGTTCCCTTTCCTTTGTAGCAGATTGTTCTTTATTACTCTGTTCATTAAGTTCCACAGTGTCCAACACCTTTTGCAAACTGTCAGTCACATCCATCTGTGTCCATAAAATTCCCTCCTGTTGTGCATTGTTCAATTCTTTATTCCTTTGATCGTCCAGTTCCACAGTTTCCAAAGCACTTTGCAAGCTGTCAGTCAAATCCATCTGTGTCCATGTCCCCCCGTCCTGTTGTGTTTGTACGTCCTGTTCATTACACTCTTTCTGTTGTTCTGCATCGTTATTTGATTCTGGTTCTTCACCTCGTACTCTCGTTTCATCCACTCGCTGCTCGTTGTCTCGTTCATGCACCCACCCGCCTACCTGCTGCTCTTCCTCCTCCTCCTCGCCCTCCATCCAACACTCACACTTATTTAAAACTAAATTGCAATCCGGGCACGTCACGGTGTTGCAGTTCCTCGCGAAGTGCCCCCTCTCCTCACATTTAAAGCACTTAAACTCCGGGCAATCCTTCACCACATGATCTGGGCTCATGCACAGCCTACAGGTCTTCACCTGATGGCTGTGCATCACCCGAAAGTATTGTGGACCCTCTGCCGTTTCCATTTTTGTGCTGTAAGGGAGGGAGGCCACCTCCTTCGGGAACCGCATCTTTACATATCTCGTCCCGTCCTCAATGCTGGTGCCCGGATAAACACGCCGCTTTAATTTTGAAATTGGGGAAACTCCCCATCCCTCCAGTTTATTTAAAATCTCTTCATCAGCAAGGTAGACAGGCAGATGCATGGAGACAACGTAGTCTCTGTAGCCTTTTCACTTCACAATTAATCCCATTAATCATTAATCCATCTGTTAACAGCTCTGTATCCTCCTCACGTTCCATTGTCACCTCATATTCCCTCGCTTGCTTGGGTCTCACCGCTAAAATCCTCCCATCTCCAATCCGTTCTGTAACTGCCTTGATAATGTCCGCCGCCCGTGCATCTTTCACATTTTCTAAATCCACTGTCACCGTCGCTTCTTTCAAGTAGATTCTCTCCTTCCTCGCTTCCTTATCCTTTCCGCTGCCATTTCGTTGTCGTTGAGCCAGTCCGTTATCATTCCCACACCGTGTGCCGTCCGCCATTGCCGTTTCAGTCACCCTTGATCCGTCCGTTGTAAACAAAACACAAAAAACGCACAAAAAAATCCCCCCAAAAAGCGCAAGCTGCTGGGAGGATCAACTTAAAAGCTTAGAAAAATAAACACTGATGAAAATAAAGACGTATTCCAACAAAAAAACAACAAAAAACAAAAAAGTTTGGTGAGCCTCTCTCACCCACTGCAGCCAAACACTTCCTGCACACCAGTGACTCACTAGCGCCCTCAGGGTGGTATGGCCGTAAGCGAGGGCAGCTGCAAACAGCGGGAAATTTAAAGATTAGCCACCCTAAAGGCCAGTGTATAAGATAAGTAGTGAAGAAAACCCAAAAGCTTACAGCACCTGGTATTCCCAGGAGGTCTCCCATCCAAGTACTAACCAGGCCCTACCCTGCTTAGCTTCCGAGAACAGACGAGATCGGGCAATCACAGGGTGGTATGGCCGTAAGCAAGGACGTCTGCAAACAGCGGGCTATTTAAAGATCAGCCACCCTAATGCCCAGCGTCTTAGATAAGTAGTGAAGAAAACCCAAAAGCTTACAGCACCTGGTATTCCCAGGAGGTCTCCCATCCAAGTACTAACCAGGCCCTACCCTGCTTAGCTTCCGAGATCAGACGGGATCGGGCGCTCCCAGGGTGGTATGGCCGTAAGCGAGGATTGCTGCAAAGAGCGGGCTATTTAAGAATCAGCCACCCTAAAGGCCAGTGTATAAGATAAGTAGTGAAGAAAACCCAAAAGCTTACAGCACCTGGTATTCCCAAGCGGTCTCCCATCCAAGTACTAACGAGGCTCTACCCTGCTTAGCTTCTGAGATCAGACGAGATCGGGCGCACCCAGGGTGGTATGGCCGTAAGCGAGGGCAGCTGCAAACAGCGGGCTATTTAAAGATCAGCCACCCTAATGCCCAGCGTCTTAGATAAGTAGTGAAGAAAACCCGAAAGCTTACAGCACCTGGTATTCCCAGGAGGTCTCCCATCCAAGTACTAACCAGGCCCTACCCTGCTTAGCTTCCGAGATCAGACGAGATCGGGCACTCCCAGGGTGGTATGGCCATAAGCGAGGGCTGCTTCAAAGAGCGGGCTATTTAAGAATCAGCCACCCTAAAGGCCAGTGTATAAGATAAGTAGTGAAGAAAACCCAAAAGCTTACAGCACCTGGTATTCCCAGGAGGTCTCCCATCCAAGTACTAACCAGGCCCTACCCTGCTTAGCTTCCGAGATCAGACAGGATCGGGCGCGCCCTTTTTTTTATCTTTTTTTTTGTACATTCAGATTCACAAATTTACATTTCAATTTCCTCCATTTACCAACAAATACATTTCATATACTTTCTGAAATGTCACAGGACATGCAAATGCCTTTATGCTTAAAATATAAGAACAATCAGAAATTAAACAAAATCTCTTTCCTCTCACCTTCTTTTATAAGTTTGTTTCCAGTTATAAAGAAATCCTTCACTTCATTCCCTCCATATTTACAATTCATTTCTACATCCCTTCTTACTATTGCCTTAAACAATTCTTTTATTTTTACTTTTCTCCCCTCAAAATGTGCATAATTCCTCCTTAACACGACCGCTAGTCTGGCATGGCTCAGAACATAATTTATTAGCCAATAGTCCACTGTTTTCTTTTTTCCAAACATGCCAAATAGAAAGGTTTGCCTCCATCCCTCCTCCAAATTCACCTCTTCATAACAGTTCTTTTTTAACAGGTTTTCCAAAAAATCAAAAAATACTTTCAATTCAATACATTCCAAAAAATAATGTAAAAATGTCTCATGACCCCTGTCACATACATCACACATAACATTAACATTGTTATTTATTTTATTCAGCACCACATTTGTATAGATTCTATTGTGCCTTATTAAGAAATCATTGTTCTCACACTCTATACTATTATATGTTACATTCATGTTAGACCATATTTTCTTTACATCCAAGTCTTCAAACACTTTGCACCATACCTTTTCCGCCGCTGGTTCCTTAATTTGATCCTTTATTAACAGATCATATACTTTCTTTACACTCACACTTTTTATGCTATATCTTTCCCCATCTTCCATTACATATATCTCGGGCATGTCTTGTTCTTTCTTTTCCACACAACTTCTTTCAATTACATTCACCCATTCTGGTGGTAAGCTTGCTTTAATTCTTTCATATACTCTATTCACCTTCTCTTTGCTCTCCATTCCCTCCAACTCACACACTGAATCATATATACAACTTTTTCTAAGGAAACCTGGTATGACTTCGTAGATTATATCTTTCACTTGCTTTATTCCTGCTTCCATGTATTTGGGCTCATATAGTGTTTTATTGTTATGTTTGAATTTTTCATTTAAAAACAATGGTAAATTTATAAATGTTTCTATCTCTTTACACTCATAGTCTATTTTTGGTAAAATCCTTCTCCATGCCTCTAACACCTCTCTATATATCTCTGGTATTCCCACTGTCATTGACTGCTTAAACCCCATATACCAGCCATACTCTCCCATTCCTCCCACCTCATCTACATATTTCTTTAAGAATTCTCTCCATCCATAGTCCCACTGTCTTTCCATATATTTCTTCACCGTTTTTATTCTTATTGCCAACTTTTTAGTTTCCAGATCAATTAAATTTAAACCTCCTTTCCATCTCTTCCCCACCAGTGTTTTCTGTGCGATTTTCACACCTTTTCCTTCCCAAATAAAATCACTCACAATTTTATTTAACTCATTCATCACCCACTCAGGCATTTCAATTACACTCATCACATATACACAAACTGACAGCATCAGATTATTAACCACAATTACTTTTCCTTTTAATCTTAATTTTCTCCCTCTCCATGCTATACAGATGGTTCTTATCTTGTTTATCACTCCAGCCCATGTTACATCCCTTGCCTCAATAGAATCGACCCCTAGATACACACCTAAAACCCTCATATACTTTTCCTCCAGCCTCACCCCTACGTCAATTCTTTCTATTTCTCCTATGTACATTATTTCTGATTTGTCTCGGTTTATTTTCGCCCCTGATGCCCTGCCATATTTTTCAACTAACTCTACGACCTTCCCCACACTGCCTCCATCCCTTACTGTTACTGTTGTATCATCGGCATATTGGTTTATTATACATGTTCCTCCATATGGCAACTCAATTCCTGTAATCCTTCTATCGCTCTTGATTGATGAGGCTAGGGGTTCTACAGAAATAGCATATAATAAAGCTGATAGGGGGCACCCTTGTCGCACAGACCTTCCCACATCGAATGTGTCAGTTAATATCCCGTTCACCTTCACACAACTTCTTGCGCTTCCATACAATCTCCTCACCCACCCTACCATTCTCTCCCCGAACCCGAACTTCTCTAACACCTTAAATAAAAATTCATGCTCGACCCTATCAAAGGCCTTATTCCAGTCTATCCCTAACACTATCCCACCCTTCCCATCCCTCTTCATATACTCTATCACATCTCTAATTGTTCCAATTGTGTCTGCTATATCTGTAGAGGAGAACCTCTGGATTTTTCTGATAGACCTTGAAAACTGGCGACTCCGGTAAGAGAGTAAGGGCTCAGAGAGTTATATCCAAGAAAGTTTTAATGTGTTGGGTCCATGAATACAAGTCACGTTGGTGAGCAATAGCATTGCATAGATGTATACAAGTACAAAGTATTGGCGTTTAGGTGTTTGTCTATGTGTGGTCTGAAATAGAGGAAAATTGTGGAAATTAGATATAACGAATATTTCAGACTTTCTATTAACAGATGTTAAACATTTACGTTCTGAGCATAAACAGATAAACAATCATCAATGGTCTGAAATTCACTTACAAATTCACGATTCTGGTAGTGTAGCATCTCAAATTATCTTTAAACTACTAACAGATCAAGATTTATATGTTAAATTAACAACTACACACTATTGCACGTCTCTGAAACTAGCATGTTAGCTTCCCAATGTAGATTAACAAATAACATAACATTGTGTAGATATATGCTTACGAGTAATATAACATCATCACAATAACATCAACATTATTAACATGCATGTTTCTGCTAGAGAATGCAAAATAAACTTACTTTTCTGCATGAACGCACACTGATTTAAAGTTCGGTTGCTCACCGTGACCCAGCGTGTGTGGTGTATAAAGCGCAGTGTCTTAAAGGGAAAGTGAAGAGGTATCAGTAAGCTGAAAGACATGCGCCCTCTAGTGGTTAAATATGAAAGTGCAACTAAAGGGAAAGACTTTCCTACATAGCTGCCCCCAAATTTAGTCTCTAAATTTGTAGTTAGTTAGGGAAGTCTTTTTGTCAGTTACTATTTTCTTCCTCATCCTCCCACGATGGCAACTTAACTAACCGGGCAACAGGCCGTAGATAAGTGCGCCCTTTCACCTGCACTTCTGCAGTGCGTATGCGATTGTCTACTCCTGCAAATGTTTTGGTCACTCTGCCAATAGGCCACGAAGCTCGGGGCAAATGTGAATCAACTATCATGACGATCTGTCCAGTACTCAGATTGGCAGTGTCCTTTTGCCATTTTTGGCGGGGCTGTAGGCTCGGTAAGTAATGCCGGATAAAGTTTATCCAAAAGTGATCGGCTAGAATTTGGCTGTGTCGCCACCGTCTTCTCCCTAACAAATCACTAGATGAGTAGATTGCTTGTGGGAGTGATGCATCTCGGCGACCCATCAGCAATAGATTTGGTGTGACAGGGTCCGAGTCGGCAACATCTGATGAAACGTATCCGAGTGGCTTAGAGTTGAGGATTCCCTCAACCTCTACCAACACTGTACGCAGGACTGCTTCAGTCACTGTTCGATTGCCCAAGACTACCTGAAGAGCACTCTTCACTGACCGTACCTCTCGTTCCCAGGTTCCTCCAAAGTGTGGGGCATGTGGAGGGTTAAACTGGAAAGCAATTTCCTGACCGGCCAGATGTTCTTTAAGTGGAGCTTCTAATGATGCAAAGGCATCCTGGAGTTCAGTGGCTCCTCCTCTGAAGTTTGTGCCTCTATCAGCCAGTATCTCATATGGCTTACCACGACGTGATACAAATCGTCGTAATGCCATCAGGAAGGCATCCGTGTCCATGCTCTCCAAAAGATCAAGATGTATGCAACTTGTTGTCATACATTTGAATATGATGCCCCAGCGTTTCTCTGTGCGTCTGCCTATCTTAATAGTGAAAGGGCCAAAGCAGTCTATACCAGTGGACCAGAAAGGTGGTTTGTACAGTCTTAGTCGTGAGGGGGGCAAGTCTGCCATCTTCGGAATTATAGGACTTGCTCTCCATTTTTGGCAAGTCTCACAATTGTACTGGTGTTTCTTGATTGATTCTCTGCCACGCAAGATCCAGTACTTGCGTCTGATCTCACCTAAGACCCGTTCTGGACCTGGATGCAGAAGCTGGTTATCATATTCTTTGATTAAGAGCATTGTAATCTGATGTTTAGGGTCTAGTATTATGGGATGTATTGTGTCTGGATCTAGGCCCTCTGCCCGGCGGAGTCGTCCCCCGACTCGGATTAAACCAGGTGTTTGATCATACTCCGCGGAAAGTGAAGCAAGACGACTCTGGGCAGATATGGATTTACCTTTGATCAGTGCATTCACCTCTTCTGGGAAGCTGTCCCTCTGAGCTTGTTTTAACAAGTGAAGTTCAGTTGCTATGGCATCTGCTGCCGTCATGATAGCAGCCGCCCCGTGATAAGACTGGTGAGTAACCTTCAACAGTTCTTTCCAACTCTTAATATTGGAGATGTCAGGTTGAAACTTGACAAGACATGCATTTCCACAGAATGACTGTTTTTTCAGCTCATCACGGTCGTCAGGAGCTGCTAATTCAGGCAGGGATGGCCAGGAGTTAGGATGTTGATGGAGGAACCGTGGTCCTTGACTCCAGCGCTGAGATTTGCTCAACTCTAACAAAGTCTTCCCCCTAGTCAGGTCATCTGCTGGGTTATCGGTGGTGTTGACATATTGCCAATTTGACCCCAAAGTCATGTCCTGGATTTCAGCGATGCGTGTCCCGACGAAGACTTTGTAGCGACAGGAATCTGATCTCAACCAGCTCAGGACAGTTGTTGAATCGGTCCATAGGATAACATCACTTGCAGGAATAGACAGCTCTTTACTGAGCAACTTTGCCAGCTGAGCTCCTGTGAGAGCAGCACAAAGCTCCAAACGGGGCACTGATATCTGTTTGCGGGGAGCCACTCTGGACCTTGCCATCACAAAGGCTACATGGATCTGGTTTTGCTGATCTTGAGTGTGAAGGTAAGCGACCGATCCGTATGCCCGTTCAGAGGCATCACAGAAAATATGGATGGTTCTCTGTGTGTCCTCTGTGTCGGCGCATGGTGGTATGTATGCTCTGGGTATCTCAACAATGTGCAAATTGGTCAATTCGGCTTCCCAGGCTTGCCACTGTACTAACAGGCTTTCTGGGTGGATGATGTCATCCCAACCAATCTTGAGTTTCCAGAGATCTTGAATCAGTATTTTTGCTTTCGTGGTGAAGGGTATAAGATACCCAAGTGGGTCATACTGTGTGGCCAGTACTTTATACACATTTCGTAATGTGGGTTCAGAGTAATCAACATGGCGTTGTTGATATCCAAGGTGGTCAGTAAGACAATTCCAACGGAGACCTAAAGCTGGCTCTTGTGGGTCTAAACTATGCTCAGAAAGCCACAGTTCAGTGCTGGCTGCTCTGGCTTCAACTGGAAGGTGTTCTACCACAGCAGGTACATTACTGGCCCACTGGCGGATTTCAAACCCACCAGAAGACAAATGACTGCGCATCCTGTCGATGAGATTACGGGCCTTCTCTGGGGAGTCAAGACTCTGCAAACAGTTATCAACGTAGAATGCCTGTTCTACAGACCTTTGAACATCTTTGTAGCCTTCACGGTTGTCTTTCACATGTCTTTGTAGCGCATATGTGGCACAACAAGGACTGCAGGTAGTCCCAAATGGGAGAACCTGCCACTCAAAGACACTTGGCTCTTTGTCCCTCTCCATGTCCCTCCAGAGGAAGCGTAAGAGTGAGCGATCTTCTGGCAAAAGTCTGATCTGGTGGAACATTGCTTTAATGTCTCCACTGATAGCCACCGTGTGCTCACGAAACCGGAGTAAAACACCAAGAAGGGAAGGACCCAGGATGGGACCAGGAAGAAGTTGATCATTCAGTGCTTGTCCTTGGTACTGATATGAGCAATTGAAAACAAGCCTTGCTTTGTTATTATGGTGGACTAAGTGATGAGGGAGGTACCATGACTCAGTAGAGGAGTCTACAACCTCAGGTGTCAATCTCTTTACATAGCCCGCATTTTCCAGCTTCTGGATCTCTTGACAATATGTCATGGCTTGTTCAGTGTCATTTACGATTCTTCGCTCTGTACTTCGAAGCAGTGAAAGACAAGCTGATTTGGGTGCTTTTAGGCAAGGGCTGTCCTTCCTTCTAAGAAGTGGTGTGGCATATCTCATGATGCCATTTACATTCACCCTTACAGTGCGCTGCTCAAGCAAGTCAAATGCTTGCTGATCAAGCTTGGATCGGGTGGCTACTTTCTCATTGATATAAGGCAAAGTGTCAATTTGCCACAGTTTCTCCACATGCCCCTGGAGATCAAAGTGTGTGTAGGTCCAACTGCAGTAAAAAAACACTGCTGCTCATCAAAGGGAAGATGAATCACACTGGCAGGACCTTGGAGTGTCCAACCAAGGGAAGTACATATTGCTACTGGACCCCCAGAAGGGCCAAGACGAACAGGCTGAGTAGGGATGAGCAAATGTGGAAAGTCAGAACCAATCAGTAGTACTGGCCTCACTTTGTCAATTGCTGGGATTGGCAGCCCCTGCAAGTGGCTGTAC
Source organism: Aspiorhynchus laticeps (assembly GCA_023376895.1). NCBI lineage: Eukaryota > Metazoa > Chordata > Actinopteri > Cypriniformes > Cyprinidae > Aspiorhynchus > Aspiorhynchus laticeps. The sequence continues at coordinate 3,753 of JALXFT010002894.1, read as the reverse complement.
TTCTTCATCAGTACTTTCACTGGGTAAGTATGCTCGGAAAAACCCAGGTCATCAGCAGTGAATGCATGATCGATCCTGTATCTATGTCTTGGGTTGTCAGCTGGGGAAATTTCGAAAGAAACAGATGCCCCTTTCAGGTGAATGACCTCATGTCGTACAGTTCTCAGTGAGAGTGTTTCTGGTTCTTTCTGTAGCTGGAGATAATGAGCAGCGGATGAAAGGAGGATGGTCCTCTCAGAACCATCATCCAGCAAAGCATATGCTTCAAGTGAGTGTTCGGCATTATGCAAAAGTACTTTGACCACCTTTAACATGACTTGTTGAGGACGGTTGGGACGGTCAAGATAAATGGTGTCTGAAGGGGTACTAACCATGAGGATCTTGTTGGGCTCCTGTATGTTTACATCATGAAGCACTGTAAGATGCTGCTTTTGACATATTTTACAGGATTTCCTGAGGGTACAAGCCTCAGGTTTGTGATTACGTCCACAGCGGTAACAGCTTTTGCCTTTAAGCCACTCTGCAATCTGGGTAGTTGGCAGTGACTTGAATTTTGAACACAAACTGAGATAGTGCTCACGCGTATCGCAATATGGACAATAAGGTTTAGGCTTGTCTCTCGGTTTTGGCGGGAAGGTACGGTGAGACAGAGAGGTAAGGGGTGATTTATCTGGACTACTACTGGTGTTGTAATACACAGAAGATGATGACTGACTCTGACTTCTCTTCCCTTTACTCTGAGGCTTCATTTGCTCTTGAAACATGTCAACAGCTCTGCTGGAGATGCGCTTTGCCTGTGACTTTAGCTGAAGCCATGCTGATAGGTCCGTAAGAGTGTATGTTTTGTCTGTTCCTGTGATGAGTATACCTCGACTTAGACAATGTTCTACAAACCCATCACGGTAGCTGGGAGGCAGTTTGACTAAAAGTCTGTCTACATGTGAGCCACATTTCAGTTCGTAGCCATTCTCACCCTCCAAAGAACGTAGCATGCCCACAAGACCGTGTACTGAGAGTGCAAAGTTATCAAATGCTTCAGCATCCCCTACTCTGACTGGTGGACAGTTCAATATAGCTCCAAGTTCACTCTGTACAAGCTGACGGGGTTGCCCATATTTGTCTTGGAGGGCTTGCAATGCCGTGGTGTACGGAGTGGGGTCATGCATGTAGGCTTGTGCCAATTTGTAGGCACTTGGTAGCATTAATCGGTCTAGAAGCACTTGATATTTAAACTGCTCTGTAAGATGAGCATGGCCACCAATGAGACTGTCTAGCGCCATTTTGAGCAAGGCGAAATCAGACTCTTTACCACTATCAAATTTAGGCAGAGCTGGTTTGGGTATACCATATGAGCTGGCAATCAACATGTCCATCATATTGACTGGAACTGATGGCTGTACACCCGGAACACTAGGCACTGATAATGGCTGTGGGCTAAACTGCAGTTGTCTAACAGGTTGTTGTAGCTGACCTGTTGGAGGATGAGGTTGAGACTCTGCTGGGACTAAAAAGGAAGGTTGCTGGGCATAGCTGGTCCCGGTCGAATCTCGAGACATATTTGACTTAGTTGGAAACGTAAGTTTAATACCAGGCTGACTTAGACTATAGGTTTGTCTATCAAAAGACAAAGATGGCTGCACTGTGGTAGGAGGGTCAACATCAGCAGTAGGCAATTTTACCTGTTGGGGGAACACGCTTGACAATGCTACAGGATAGATGGGAGAAGGCTCTGTTACAGGCTCTGCATGTAATAGTTTGGATGTAGAGAGTGATGTAATGTACTCAGGGAAAGAATGTGAAATCGTGGGCTGAGTAATGACAGGATTACTCTGATACAGGTTAGGTGTAGAGTGCTGTGTATTATCAGATAACTGATGTGGTGTGTGGTGAGCAACCTCTACCTTCTGTGAACAGAGTATATCAGTCTGTATCTGCCCTGAGTCAAGTTCACTTCTGGTTTGTGGAACAGCTGCTGCATGATCAGTCTCTGATTCTCGAAGAAGTGATGCGATGAGACGTGCTTTCTCCAGCTCCATCTCCTTCTGCTTAATGCGGCGCTGTCTTTCAAGCTGTTTGGTGATCAGTTCTTTGGTCTTGTGTGCTGCACGAGCCTCTTCCTCTAGCTGCCGACTTCTCCTCTGTTGCTCACCGAGTAAATCTTCCCTCTCATATAACGCTAGGCGTGCTTGTTGATCCAGGAACTCACACTGCTCTTCAGCTTTGCTGTCCTCCACAATCTGTCTCTGCATCTCTGCAAGCTCCATGCTCTTCAGTTTCTCCTCTACAATAGCTGCCTGTAGCTCTGTAAGTCGTGAAGCTGTTGACCGACTGGATCCACCGCTTCTGCTGGTCTTTGTCCTGGATTAGCTGCGACGTGAACTTGCAGATGTATGCGCTGAAGGTGGTCTGCAAGGCAGAGGCACTGCGTCTGGTTGTGCAGCTGGAACGGTAGCCACTGGCGTCATACTGCTGACATCTGCACTGGAAGCTGGAATGTGGCTTGGTTGATACCCAACATCATAATCACTCAAGTAGGCTGGTGGATGTCTCTCCCGCTGAGTACGAGGCCGCACAACTGGCTCGGTGACCTCATTCTCTGACTGCATGTTGTCTTCAAGGTTACTACCATCCGGCTCGAAGGACCATTTGTAGAGGAGAACCTCTGGATTTTTCTGATAGACCTTGAAAACTGGCGACTCCGGTAAGAGAGTAAGGGCTCAGAGAGTTATATCCAAGAAAGTTTTAATGTGTTGGGTCCATGAATACAAGTCACGTTGGTGAGCAATAGCATTGCATAGATGTATACAAGTACAAAGTATTGGCGTTTAGGTGTTTGTCTATGTGTGGTCTGAAATAGAGGAAAATTGTGGAAATTAGATATAACGAATATTTCAGACTTTCTATTAACAGATGTTAAACATTTACGTTCTGAGCATAAACAGATAAACAATCATCAATGGTCTGAAATTCACTTACAAATTCACGATTCTGGTAGTGTAGCATCTCAAATTATCTTTAAACTACTAACAGATCAAGATTTATATGTTAAATTAACAACTACACACTATTGCACGTCTCTGAAACTAGCATGTTAGCTTCCCAATGTAGATTAACAAATAACATAACATTGTGTAGATATATGCTTACAAGAGTAATATAACATCATCACAATAACATCAACATTATTAACATGCATGTTTCTGCTAGAGAATGCAAAATAAACTTACTTTTCTGCATGAACGCACACTGATTTAAAGTTCGGTTGCTCACCGTGACCCAGCGTGTGTGGTGTATAAAGCGCAGTGTCTTAAAGGGAAAGTGAAGAGGTATCAGTAAGCTGAAAGACATGCGCCCTCTAGTGGTTAAATATGAAAGTGCAACTAAAGGGAAAGACTTTCCTACAATATCCCTTCCTGGTACACTGTAGGTTTGTGTTGTCTGAATTATATCCCCTATCATTCTCTTCATCCTATTTGCTAACACCTTAGTAAGTATTTTGTAATCTGTGTTAAGCAAGCTAATTGGCCTATAGTTTTCCCAAATCTAATTTATTCCCCTTTTTAAAAACTAAGGTTATTACTCCCTCTACCATTCTATTTTGTACTTCCCCCGTTCTCTCCATCACCTTGTATACTTCTACTAGTATCGGTGCTACTTCTTTTTTATATACTTTATACCATTCTATCCCTATCCCATTGCTTCCCGGGCTTTTTCCGCTTCTTGAACCTTCTATTGCAGCCATTACTCTTTTTT
>JALXFT010002893.1:0-28707 GCA_023376895.1 Aspiorhynchus laticeps | reverse complement strand
TCAAACTGGTTAGTAATACTGTAAGTGAAGCTGGTGATGCTGTATGAGATTTAATGTGTATTATTTCAATTGATTCTAAGGCTGTGACTAAGTCAGTTGTAGTTGTGTTTCTGTTCGTCTCTCTCTGTTTTTCTGTTTCTCTTTCCTTCAGTAATTCTGCTTGTTAACATTCTCATTAAGTTCAGCTCTGCTTCAGTGTTACTTTAACACACTGTATTGTGGGACCAAACACACTCTGATCAGTGTTAATCCCTGAAGATTCTCCAAATAACATCCCCAACCCTTCAAAGAACTCCACATCATGACCATGGGACGCTTTGATAATGCTCTGGGAACATTACATTTCTAGCGGGGAAATCCATATACCTGACACGAGTGCATCCACGTCATTTACCAATGAAAAAAACAGGTGCGGATTAGTTTAACAGCTTGTGGAGTGACGTAGGCAGAAATGTGATTGGATGATAGTTAACACATATTGTGTTGGACACTGTGTTGTTTCTCTCTCTCTCTCTCTCTTTCTTTTTACACATGATCAACTTAAAATTACACAAAATGTGTTAAAATGGCCATAATGCAAAAAATGTGTTAATATTTAACACATCCGTTTTTAGAGTGTACTCTGTTTTTTTTATACATGTTTTGATGTGTACTGCTTACACAAATTTAGCAAATACATTCCTTTATAAGCTTTCTATCGAAAAACAGCGAACTGTCGTCGATGCTAGAGGCTTAGACCTTCAAAATGATATATAGTTTGTCAAGATTAACTTTGTCCTGTTTTACTTTATCTGTTTGAAAACAATGACGTGTGCAAACAAAGAGCTTTCAGTGCGCTGGCGTCCTGGTGCATGTAGTAAGCGAGTTTGTCTTTATTGTTGCTGTTTTCATAAAGAAAAATATATATATATATAAATAATGAACCACAACGCATTTGTTTTAAAAGAGAGAAAATACCTTATACAACGCAAGTAGGTTAATAAAATTAACATTTTTAATATAGGCCTATGCAAACCATTGTACTATTTTATGGCTGATGTGTTTTAATAGGCTAACACTGAACCCCAAACTACGATCGTTTTAAAGAAAGGGGAAATCCAAAGACCGTTTATTTATTTGTGTTAACAATGGGGGTAAAACATATTTCCCTTATATTGTTTATAAAAGTTCAAAGTTTAATATAGGCCTAAGTGAATTTGTCATTGTACTGTTTTATTGTAGGCTATGGCCTTTTTTATTATTAATAAAAAAGATTTAACTTTAAAGATCAAAATAAGCGCTGCAGAAGTGAGAATGTGAGATTGGTTGCTGCTGAGGTAAATAAACGCTCTCGATCTTTCTCTGCTGTATCTTTGCAATGGCTGTAGAAATGGTCATTAATTATTGATTTGGGTATGGTGCAGGTAATAATATGATCAAAAAGTCATGGCAACAAATGACTTCCTAAGTCAGTTTAAGTTGAAACGACTTTCACATTCAATTTGATTCAACTTAATTCATGTTTTACTGTTGCTTATTGTCATTGTAGGCTTAGGCTTCTTTTTTAAATTAATTGTAATGAACATACAAATTTATAACATGAGTTTTATTTATTTTCTTTTACAAAATTTTCATTTATTTATTTTTTAAACACAGCACCTCCAGCACCCCCATTTTTTCTTGGGCTACACGCCAGGGGGTGCTGCAGCACCCCTTCCTGCGGTAATGACTGCGTGTGAGACTTATTGCAAAAACATCTTCGTCACATATGTACTTTTATATTTTAGAAAATAATCAGTGTTGGGGGTAACGCATTACAAGTAACGCGAGATACGTAATAATATGACTTTTTTCAAGTAACTTGTAAAGTAACGCATTACTTTTTAATTTACAAGAAAATATCTGAGTTACTTTTTTCCCATTTGTGACCCTGGACCACAAAACCACTCTTAAGTGTCATTTTTTTGAAATTGAGATTTATACATAATCTAAAAGCTATAAATAAAGGAAAATGAATGAATAAGCTTTCCATTGATGTACACTGTAAAAAAAATCCGTTAAATTTACGGTAATATACCGGCAGCTGTGGTTGCCAGAACTTTACCGTGAAAAATACGGTAGCAACATTTTAGGATTTACAAAACTTTTTAAATTTACAGTGAAAAACCGTATTTCATTAACTGATACAATGATATACAAACCTTTCAGTTAACTCATTTTATTTGCAGAAACCGACTGCACTTAAATTGTCCAACTGCCATTTGTTTATTAACTAATATTTACGATGTTTAATTAATGTGAGCATAAGGATATTGAGAACTGTTTTGCTTGAGTACATGAAGAAAAACCTACTGATTTATGCAAAGTCATTAAAAACATCAATTCAACTAAAAACTCTTGCAGATAACAGCAGCACACACACGTGTGAATGAACTACACAGCTACTGCCTTTAAATAAAGCAACATGCAGCATAACATCTGTGTTTCTTTGTCCGTCCTTAACTTAAACACAGGCTCTCCTCGCCAGCACAACGGTGACCCACAAAACACAACAGGAAGTTGACTGTTAGGTTTTACAGTATTTTGCTGTTTATTTTCTTGAGTTTACGGTGAAATACCGGCAGCTGTGGTTGCCAGTAATTTACTGCTTTTTAAATTTACGGTATATTTCTGTTAAAATTAAGTTTCACAGTGTGTTTTTTTCATCTCACACATTTAACCCCTTTAATCCCACAGCAAAATCCTCGGTTTTTAAAGAGCACTTATATGTGTCCACACTACAGAGTTTTGAAGTTAATGAGATAATTAATTGACTAATTAAATGAGGATTGAGCTTTTGTGATGAACACCTGCTGTTAACAAGTAGAATCACCAAAGGAAAGAGAAACAAAAGCAGAGAACCAAAACTTACAGCCAAAGCTAAAGATGAAATCAACTGAAATAAAACACATTAAATCTCTCAAGATCTCAGCAGAGGGTGGTGAAACAACTCCACAAACAGCATCACCAGCTTCACTTATTACTGACCAGTTTGACTTTATTTCTGTCATATGTGTACAAAAGCTCTTATTGAGATTTTAGGTGTTGTACTTTCATTTGAAGTCACCATATTGGCGATCAGTGGGTGCTTTAGTTGGGCTCTTGAACCTGGACGTTTTAAAATTATTATGTTTTTGGTTGCTTTGATTAGCTGTTTCTTAAACACAGTTTTTTAAAACAAGAAAATCCAAAAAAAATTGTGATGAGAAAAGTGATGTTTGTGATGTCAAAACAATCATGATCCAGTCTGATTCACTGATCTTACCCAATGTTTAATCTCTTATTAAAGATGTGATATATTAATAGACTTAAATTGCACCGCTGATACTAACATCATCAAATGTTGTTAAACTGTTCTAAGCACAATATGCACAAATTAATGTATTGAACTACGGCAGAACTTAAACACACACAGACATCAACAATCAGCGTATGAATCTCAAAATTGGTGACAATCAAAAATGATGAAAAAAAAAAAGAAATCGGTTCTACTCTGAACATCACAAAACAGTCTACTGAAAAGTCACAACCAAAACAACACCAAAATAAAAGCAAATAAAGAAAATAGTAAGAACATTCAGCTGCATAATTTATTCATGCAGCAATGCATGCTGGGAGTTTTGTACTGGCACCCAGCATGCTTTGGGGCATGAATTGTTTTTTTTTTAAATAATTAATAGTCACCATTGTTGAGGTTCATGTGCTGATTATTGATGTCTGTGTGTGTTTAAATGCTGCTGTAACTCTAAAGGTTTTGTGTATAAAATACTTTTAAATTCATTAATAGTTTTTCAACTTGTCTTGTGGAGAAATATTATTACCATAAACAAAATGAAATTAATTACAAATCACCCATATCTTTTGACTCTGATTAAGATCAGTGAATCATCAACAGTTAAACAAATCTATTTAATTGTAATGTGTCTTAGTTTTTCTTGTCATATCAAATGTGTATTACACAGTTACAATAACCAGAGAAAAACTAATGTTAGAGATTCAAGGGTCAAGAGCATAACTAAAGCAAACACTGATCACCAAAATGGTGATGTTAATCAAAACATTTGAAATAAAATATAAACCTCTGTTAATTCGTAGATATATGACAGAAATGAAGTCAAACTGGTTAGTAATAAGTGGAGCTGGTGATGCTGTTTGTGGAGTTGTTTAATCATCCTCTGCTGTTTTATTTCAGTTGATTTCATTCAAGGCTGTGGCTGTATGTCAGTTGTAGTTTTGTTTCTTGTTCTTTCCTTCAGTGATTGTGTTTTTTAACAGCAGCTGTTCATCAGTGTCTGAATTCACTCATATGTTCTCAATCACTCTGTCTAGTGGACTATATAGTCAACTAATGTAGGAACTAGTGAATGAGGGTGTAGGGTGTGGTTTCAGACACAGTCTACGAGTGTCGACTCTGAGGCTACTTTCTCGAAAACAAAGGTTAGATCCATTACAGTTATTCACTGTATATAGTAAGGAAACTTACTGTTAATCATTTAACAGGTTTTTACTGTGGCATTTTTAAAGTCTTTTACCGTTAAAATCACGATCATTTTTTACAGTGTATGGTTTGTTATGATAGGACAATATTTGGCTGAGATACAACTATTTGAAAATCTGGAATCTGAGGGTGCAAAAAAATCTAAATACTGAGAAAATCACCTTTAAAGTTGTTCAAATGAAGTTATTAGCAATGCATATTACTAATCAAAAATTAAGTTTTGATATATTTACGGTAAGAAATTTACAAAATATCTTCATGGAGCATGATATTTACTTAATATCCTAATGATTTTTGGCATTAAAGAAAAATGGATGATTTTGACCCACACAATGTATTTTTGGCTATTGCTACAAATATACCCCAGCGACTTAAGACTGGTTTTGTGCTCCAGGGTCACATATATTGACTGACAGTGTGCTGTGTGAACATGCTGTTACTGTAGACTAAATGTGAATGTGCATTAATTCATCCCATTCACAAAAAACAGATTTAGTATTCATCAAAATGAATTAAAACAGTGAAATGCAAACTCAGAATATGACGCAAACCTGTAATAATTAAATGTTAAACAACACAAATGTATCTAATCCCATTTTATTAACCAATGTCTTTGCTGCTGAACTTCAGAGCATGTGAGCGGAGCGGAGCGTGCGAAATATAGTCAGAGCGCGGAGCGGGTTTTTAACCAAAGGCCGGAGCGATCGCTCTGTCTTGCGCCGGTTCCGCTCCGATACCGCTCACACCACGAGTCTAGGGCATGCAAAAATCCACCCAGAATGCTGCGTGTTGATTTTCCTTTCTGTGCCTATGTTAACAGATTAGAGCAGTCACACTGCCTACGGAATACGCGCATATCAGGTGCAGTCCAACCACACCGCAACCTCGGCCCCGCGACAGAATAGAAGTGAAGCGGATTTGTTCCGCAGCAGTCACGCAACAAACCCGCTCCACGTCCGCCACGCAGACAGTGTGTCCCAGGCGTAAGGCTTCGGTTGAAAACGGCAGGTGTTAGGCATGCAGAAGAATTTTAAATTTGAGCGAGCGTGGAGCGATTTCACCGGAGCGGGATGAAATTGTAGGTGAGCGGGGAGCGGAAATGAGCGGAGCGGTCTGCTGTAACTTTGAGCGGTGGAGCGGGGGAGCGAACACCCACGTGAGCGGACTGCGGTCAAGCCAGCCGCCACTTCGAGATGCATGGTCAATCTAGCCGCCGCGCTGTTTTGTTGTGCGCGCATATACAGTGCATTACGGCGATCTTCCGCCGGTCTTTCGCCAGCGTTCACTAAGCCATTTTTTTTTTCTTACTGCTTAACTTATACATACAAACAAGAACAGGGAAATAAGAGTAAGGGTAATATATATTAAGCAAATTAACTATACTAATTAATAAAGTAATATCAGATTACCTGTCTGTAATATTATTATAATAATCTTTAAAAAAAAAAAAATTAAATAGGCCTTATAAAATTAATTTGTCTAAAATTAAGTAACAGCCTAATAATTAAGGTTCAAACAAAATGATATCAAAATAACTGATGTTGAATTACAAAATAACCCCCCCCCCCCAAAAAAAAAAAAATCTCATATAAAGGGTGTTTTACTTGGCATTTCAGATAGCTCTAAAAAGGAAAGTCCCTGTTACCACAGACTAGTTTCACTTCAGATTGATAGTAGACCTTCTCAGGTTGTCACTCACCAAGAATCAGGCAAGTCTGATGTTGCATTACAAAATAAAAGCCCTCCAAAATCTCATATAAAGGTTATTTTGCTTGGCATTTCAGATAGCTCTAAAAAGGAAAGTCCCTGTTACCACAGACTAGTTTCACTTCAGATTGATAGTAGACCTTCTCAGGTTGTCACTCACCAAGAATCAGGCAAGTCTGATGTTGCATTACAAAATAAAAGCCCTCCAAAATCTCACATCCAAGCTGTTTTGCTTGGCATTTCAGATAGCTCTAAAAAGGAAAGTCCCTGTTACCACAGACTAGTTTCACTTCAGATTGATAGTAGACCTTCTCAGGTTGTCACTCACCAAGAATCAGGCAAGTCTGATGTTGCATTACAAAATAAAAGCCCTCCAAAATCTCATATAAAGGTTATTTTGCTTGGCATTTCAGATAGCTCTAAAAAGGAAAGTCCCTGTTACCACAGACTAGTTTCACTTCAGATTGATAGTAGACCTTCTCAGGTTGTCACTCACCAAGAATCAGGCAAGTCTGATGTTGCATTACAAAATAAAATCCCTCCAAAATCTCATATAAAGGTTATTTTGCGGGGCATTTCAGATAGCTCTAAAAAGGGAAGTCCCTGTTACCACAGACTAGTTCCACTTCAGATTGATAGTAGACCTTCTCAGGTTGTCACTCAACAAGAATCAGGCAAGTCTGATGTTGCATTACAAAATAAAAGCCCTCCAAAATCTCACATCCAAGCTGTTTTGCTTGGCATTTCAGATAGCTCTAAAAAGGAAAGTCCCTGTTACCACAGACTAGTTCCACTTCAGATTGATAGTAGACCTTCTCAGGTTGTCACTCACCAAGAATCAGGCAAGTCTGATGTTGCATTACAAAATAAAAGCCCTCCAAAATCTCACATCCAAGCTGTTTTGCTTGGCATTTCAGATAGCTCTAAAAAGGAAAGTCCCTGTTACCACAGACTAGTTTCACTTCAGATTGATAGTAGACCTTCTCAGGTTGTCACTCACCAAGAATCAGGCAAGTCTGATGTTGCATTACAAAATGAAAGCCCTCCAAAATCTCACATCCAAGCTCTTTTGCTTGGCATTTCAGATAGCTTTAAAAAGGAAAGTCCCTGTTACCACAGACTAGTTCCACTTCAGATTGATAGTAGACCTTCTCAGGTTGTCACTCACCAAGAATCAGGCAAGTCTGATGTTGCATTACAAAATAAAAGCCCTCCAAAATCTCACATCCAAGCTGTTTTGCTTGGCATTTCAGATAGCTCTAAAAAGGAAAGTCCCTGTTACCACAGACTAGTTTCACTTCAGATTGATAGTAGACCTTCTCAGGTTGTCACTCACCAAGAATCAGGCAAGTCTGTGGTAACAGGGACTTTCCTTTTTAGAGCTATCTGAAATGCCAAGCAAAACAGCTTGGATGTGAGATTTTGGAGGGCTTTTATTTTGTAATGCAACATCAGACTTGCCTGATTCTTGGTGAGTGACAACCTGAGAAGGTCTACTATCAATCTGAAGTGGAACTAGTCTGTGGTAACAGGGACTTTCCTTTTTAAAGCTATCTGAAATGCCAAGCAAAAGAGCTTGGATGTGAGATTTTGGAGGGCTTTCATTTTGTAATGCAACATCAGACTTGCCTGATTCTTGGTGAGTGACAACCTGAGAAGGTCTACTATTAATCTGAAGTGAAACTAGTCTATGGTAACAGGGACTTTCCGTTTTAGAGCTATCTGAAATGCCAAGCAAAACAGCTTGGATGTGAGATTTTGGAGGGCTTTTATTTTGTAATGCAACATCAGACTTGCCTGATTCTTGGTGAGTGACAACCTGAGAAGGTCTACTATTAATCTGAAGTGAAACTAGTCTATGGTAACAGGGACTTTCCTTTTTAGAGCTATCTGAAATGCCAAGCAAAACAGCTTGGATGTGAGATTTTGGAGGGCTTTTATTTTGTAATGCAACATCAGACTTGCCTGATTCTTGGTGAGTGACAACCTGAGAAGGTCACTATCAATCTGAAGTGAAACTAGTCTGTGGTAACAGGGACTTTCCTTTTTAGAGCTATCTGAAATGCCAAGTAAAACACCCTTTATATGAGATTTTGGAGGTCTTTTATTTTGTAATGCAACATCAGACTTGCCTGATTCTTGGTGAGTGACAACCTGAGAAGGTCTACTATCAATCTGAAGTGGAACTAGTCTGTGGTAACAGGGACTTTCCTTTTTAGAGCTATCTGAAATGCCAAGCAAAACAGCTTCGATGTGAGATTTTGGAGGGCTTTTATTTTGTAATGCAACATCAGACTTGCCTGATTCTTGGTGAGTGACAACCTGAGAAGGTCTACTATCAATCTGAAGTGAAACTAGTCTGTGGTAACAGGGACTTTCCTTTTTAGAGCTATCTGAAATGCCCAGCAAAATAACCTTTATATGAGATTTTGGAGGGCTTTTATTTTGTAATGCAATATCAGACTTGCCTGATTCTTGGTGAGTGACAACCTGAGAAGGTCTACTATCAATCTGAAGTGAAACTAGTCTGTGGTAACAGGGACTTTCCTTTTTAGAGCTATCTGAAATGCCAAGCAAAACAGGTTGGATATGAGACTGGGGGGGGGGGGGGGGGGGGGGGCTTTTATTTTGTAATTCAACATCAGTTATTTTGATATCATTCCCAGCCGGCATTTCAACGTTGATTCACCGTTGAATCAACGTCGGGTACCATGGTTGAATCAACGTTGGATTATGTTTCGATTTTGCAAATTGGATCAACGTTGATATTGTGACGTTGTTTCACCGCGAAATCATGACGTTGTTTCACCGTTGAAATCGTGACGTTGTTTCACCGTCTTACCTTCAGCATTGGTGAATTAAGGTCGTTCTGTAGACGTTGGATTAACGTTGAATTATGTGTTGATTTTGCAAATTGAATCAACGTTGATAACACGACGTTGTTTCACCGTCGTACTTTCAACATGAATGAATACACAACTGTACGTTCAATTAGAACCTAGTTTGCATTTAGATCAACACTGTACACATACATAAAGTTTAAAAATCAAATGACTGGCAGCAATGGCTTTACAATCAACTTCAATAAACTACCACACACTGAAAATGGTAAAACAGCAGTTTTATTTTGAAAACATACAGTATAAAACAGATGAAAATAATCCCAAACTTTAGCTTGCAGTGTTTGTGCTTGGATGTATTGTTAAAAACCTGTAAAATCCAAATACAACATTTAAAGACTCAAAGTGTTTGTACCATAACATGCATATTTTGAACTGCACTTGCAAGAGAAACCCTTGTACTTCTTTTGACTGAAACCAGTTGATCTTTTATTTTGGTGGAAATCTATAGTTTCTGTGAAAACATGTTTTACTAATGTGTCTCATTACAAGAGATTTGCACATTTGTGCAGTGAAAATGTGTTGAACAGTTTGAGAATGGAACCAGCAACAGAAACCATGTCGGTGGTAAAGGATAGGACTGTCTGAGTTTTGTCGACAGCTAGAGGAAATTCTTTACGCAGAAAAAAACGCTGCCTTGAATGAAAGGCATTTAATATTTTAAGTAGAAATGTTTCTTCAAATTCTGATAAAATGTTAGAACCAATAGCCTTGTGCATATAGCGTGGTTGTGCTTTGGGTGATCCTTGAAAGAGTCCCAGCTCGAGGTCCTTTCTGATGCCGTGTCCTCCTCTCGCTCACACTTGTGCACTGTCTGTACTGTCCTGCATGTATAAATAACAAAAACACCAAAAATAAATACTCATAAAAGATCAACTTTGATATTGTGAAATATATTTAACTGAAAACTGAATGCAAAACAAATCACATACAATATTTTCACTTTAAGTTCAATAACAGTGGGGTTGGAAACAAAGTGCACAGCACTATTCATTAAACACCTATTTAATGTATTCAGATGAAAGTTTGCAATATTAAATTATTCACAAGCAGTTTTTTCAGAGCCCCCAGTTACACTGTTTTAATCAGAATCCTAACTATAGAGTGTATTTAGTAAAACAAGTCAAATCAAATAAAGTAAATTTTTATTAAGTAAAATCAAAACCTTTCACAAAAGGTCAATGAATCTCTTCCAGAAGTGACAGTGCAATGTAGCAGATGAACAATTCCTTACCAAATTGCCAATAAACAGCTGGATCCTTGATGAACCTACAAGGGGAAAGAAGAAATGGTTCACTGAAAAGTTTTTTTCCTAATAAGAATAGTTATTGTTGTCAGCCACTTTAACATTGTAAATACAGTTTGAACATTAACACTGCACGGTGCTTACATACAGGTAAATACTTTTAAAATGATTAAATGATTAAATTAAAATGTGTTGTACCAAAAGTTAAATAAAAACTGTACTATACTTAAATGTAAAAAAAAAAAAAAAAAACTTTACTCAAATAAAGATTAAATTAAAATGTATTGACATTAATTTATATTTAATTTCGTGATTCCTCTGCGCACCACTAGAGGGAGCCTGAGTAGCACTAGTGGTGCTCATACCACACTTTGAGAATCACTGCTTTAAACAATCTTAATTCGTTTATATTTAAGATTATATGATATTTAGAAAACATGAACAGAGTATGTTATCTTTTGAGACTATTATACGATTAAAAATATAACAATGCATGGCATTCACATCAGAAAAAATGTGAAAAATCTCTAAGACAGACATTAACGTAACTTACTAGCAACACACAACAACATTAGCATCTGTGATAAAGCAATATAAAAATGCACACACACACACAGACACAGGTATTTATCTTCTGCAGGTTAACGTTACATGTCATTTACCCATTTTTAAACTCTGGTAACATTATACTTTACTAATTTTGAAAGGTAAGATTTTCTTACCTGATTGTGTCCGTGTGTTTGCAGGACTTCGCAGATCACACCTGACCCTTCCTGTGTTCACATTCTAGTTTTTGTTCTCCGTTGACATGTCACGACTCAAATTCGCTCAAAATAAAAATTTAACAGGCAAATATTTATATTATAAATAATTCGGAAACGACCGAGCAATCTCAACGAGCAGCAGCTCACACACACAGTCAGTCAGCCGCCTCACTCAGAAAGACGATAATAACGGTCATATTTTCAAACTGAGAAAGGCGCGAACAGTTTCATTGGCCAGTTTCCTGGATGACAGCCAGATTAACCAATCAGGATCAAAGAAATAAGGTAAACGCAGTGAAATGTATTTAGTTTTATTGTTGTTAATGATGATAATATTTTAACATATACCTTTAGATTTTAGAATAGGTTTAACGATCAAAATATTGTAAAATGCTAATAAAATATGATTTTAAATAATTTAGTAATAATAATTTAAAAGGCAGAAATTTATTTTGTATGCTGTTGAAGACATTAAGTTGATTCAACATACAGATCTTGTAAAAAAAGCAAATCAACATTGATTTACAAGTGTTTTTGGTAACCTTTTTCAACCATTTAGCATTAAACATTTTTTCAACGTTGTTTCAATGTCGAAACAACAACTGTCATTATTTCAACCGTATTTCAACGTTGAAGATTGGTCATGTGCCGGCTGGTTTTCAACCGTTCAGCATTCAACGTTGTATTAACGTTGTTTCAACGTTAAAACAACAACTGACCTTATTTCAACCATATTTCAACGTTGAAGGTCGGTCATGTGCCGGCTGGGTTTAGTTTGAACCTTAATTATTAGGATGTTACTTAACAATTTTAGACAATTTAATTTTATAAGGCCTATTTAATTTTTTTTTTTAGAGATTATTTTGATAATATTACAGACAGTTAATCTGATATTACTTTATTAATTAGTATAGTTAATTTGCTTAATATATATTACCCTTACTCTTATTTCCCTGTTCTTGTTTGTATGTATAAGTTAATCAGTAAAAAAAAAAAAAAAATGGCTTAGTGAACGCTGGCGAAAGACCGGCGGAAGATCGCCGTAATGCACTGTATATGCGCGCACAACAAAACAGCGCGGCGGCTAGATTGACCATGCATCTCGAAGTGGCGGCTGGCTTGACCGCAGTGTGAGCGGGGAGCGGGAATTCTCACCGCTCAGCTCCGCTCACATGCTCTGCTGACCTTTGATGATCCAGTTCAATCATACTAATAAGCAAAAATGACTTTAGATAAACTAACAATTGTGCTTCATTGTTTTTTATTGCTGAAGAGTGTTGAACCTTCTTCTCCTGCATTCTACTGTACAGACGTGAATTTACTTTTCCTTCAGCCTGAGGTTTATTCACTACACTTTTTGGTGTGAAAGGGCTTTTACATTTGCTATAATTAGAACTTATTGTATTAAAAACAATCAAGCCCTTCTCATATTTAAAAAGTAACGCAAAAGTAAGGTAACGCATTACTTTCCATAAAAAGTAACTAAGTAACGTAATTAGTTACTTTTTTAGGGAGTAACGCAATATTGTAATGCATTACTTTTAAAAGTAACTTTCCCCAACACTGAAAATAATATTAATAGCAATAACACTTAAAATGACTTTATATTGTAATCAGCTTTGTGGTTTCATTGATGGTATATTAATTTGTTTTGTAATGATTGTTCTAATCATTAAATACTATTAAATTACTGTCAACAAAAATAAACTCACATTAACACGTTCATAATTTTATGTATTTATTGTTTGTAGTCTCTTGAAACTCTCCCGAGCAGCGTTTTTGCTCACAGATAAGATGACATGGCCGTAGAGCGTCCTCAGGCGACCGTTAATTTGACATCAGAGTGAATATGCCACCAACGAAATATACACCAAATTATCATTATTGATGTAAATTAAACGGCATCTCTCCTTCAAACTCGCTCGCTCCTGCTCTCTCTTCCAGCGCGTCGGTTCTCCGCATTGGATTGTGGGAAATAGTGCTTCAGCGAGTGTACGGCTGTGTCTCATTTAGAAGGCTGCGTCCTCCGGAGGTCTCATTTGAACATTGTAAAACCCAACAAGTTAGGGTAAGTCAAACCGTTTGAGTAAACAAATTGCCCTTGGTTTAAACCATGTACGTTTTAAAACTTGCAGTTAAGTAATTAAGTGATTAATTAAGTGTTTAAGTTGTAACTGATTGAGCATTAGTGATGAACACCTGAAAGAAAGAGAAACACCATTGCCTTAGATGAAATCAACTGAAATAAAATGCATTAAATCTCTCACAATCTGATTAAACAACCCCACAAACAGCATCACCAGCTCCACTTATTAATAACCAGACTGACTTTATTTCTGTCAGACATCTACAGAAGATCTTATTGAGAATTAACTAAGGTTTCGATGTTGATTTAGTTTCATTTGAAGTAACCATGTTAGAGATCAGTGTCTGCTTTAGTTGAGCTCTTGACCCTTGACTTTTGTGTGTTTTTTTTTCTTCTTCTCTGGCTGTTGTAGTTATGTGTTCCTTGAACATATTTGTTACAACTCAAAAGCCCAGAGAAAATGATCAATAGTTGGTTATTATGTATTTATAATGACAATCATCTATTAGTGAACTGATCTCATTGGGAGTGAATATAGACTCATTGTGTGTCTAATCTCTGACTAAATGGATGTTGTATTGATTATAGTAAAAGTGATTCTAAGAACCAGTGATTCTGTGACAGTCAGTTACATTTTATAATTAATCAACATGTCATTATTAGTAAATTGATTAAAACACTCTGAAAATAAAACATTATATAAAAAGAAAGTTTATTAGTTTGGTAGCAGCACAAGCTGTTGTAAACCCTGCCCACTTCTTTGGAGATGGTCCTCACTGCAGAACACAAGATCCAGGGGGCGGAGTTGGATCTAGATCCAACTCCTCCCACCTTACATAGACCTAAGCCTACCTGTCTCCACCCCCTGATCCCTAAACCCACCCATCTCCACCCCTAAACCTACCAATCTCCACCCCCTGGATGTGGATCCAACCCCGCCCCCTGGATCTTTGTTCTGCAGTGAGGGGCTACTGCTTCTTTGCATTGTCAGCACATGCTTCAGTGCTCTGAGAGTGTTTATAGTGCTGTGAGTTTAACACTTCATGACTGAGAGCAGAACACAACACAATCTTCATCATCACACAAGACACAACAACAACAATGAACAACATCATCATCTTCATCTGGACTCTCACACTGTTTGCTCAAGGTTTGTAGTAAAACGTTCATAATGACATTTCTTTTAAAATGTGAAATATATATAATTTTTAATTCTTATCATTTGCTCCTTTTTCAGAGTGTAGAGGACAGATCACTGTAACTCAGAGTCCATCAATAACAGCAGCTCAAGGACAAGAAGTCAGAATAAACTGTAAAACCAGCAGTAGAGTGTATGGTGGTAGTTACTTAGCCTGGTACTTACAGAAACCTGGAGAAGCTCCTAAACTCCTCATATATGCTGCAACAAGCCGTTACACTGGAACTTCATCTAGATTCAGTGGCAGTGGATCTAACAGTGATTTCACTCTGACCATCAGTGGAGTCCAGGCTGAAGATACAGGAGATTATTACTGTCAGAGTTACCACGAGATCAACAGTAAAGCTGTGTTCACACAGTGATAAAGAGTCGTACAAAAACCTCCGTCAGTCAGAGTCACAGTGACTGCACTGATACAGCTGAGTGATACTGCAGCTGCTGATGGATGTGAATCATCTCAATCACTCTTAGATCATTGTATTACAATGCAGAACACATCGATCTGATAATAAATTAAATCTTCACTGGTTAGGTTAATCGCTATCAGAGGTGGAAAGTCCAGGGGCCAAAGAGTAAAAGTCCTGCCATATGTTTATTCCAACTCAGCAGCTGATTTCACCAGAGGAGGAACCAAGTCATTCCTTTCAAGTCACAAGCAAGTCTTCAAGTCATATCCCAAGTCCTCAAAGAGTGAAAGATAATGAGATAATTAAGTGACTAATTAAATGATGATTGTGCATTAGTGATGAACACCTGCTGTTATTGAGAATTACAGATGTTGATGTTTTATTGGTTAAAATGATGCCACCACCATGGAGATCAGTGTTTGCTTTAGTTGGGCTCTTGACCCTTGATTTACTGTGTTAGATCTCTCTGTAGAAATGAATGTGGCGTTGTAAAGCCGAGAGGTCAGTGCTCTACAATGATCAGATAGTCACCATGAGCTGGCTTGATTATATCCAAAATAACTTTAATTTTCTTGTTTTATTTATGTGTTTAGGTTTTGCATAATCAACCCTATGACACTACAGCATGCAAGCAAAGTGTTTCTCTAATAGTTACAGCAAATTAATTTTAAATCTATGTAACGCATATAAAAAATTGAACGCCAGGGCTTTTTGGACACACACAGACATCAAGAACCAGCATATGAATCTCAACAATGGTGACAATCAACAAAATGCTTCATGCTGCAATGCAGTATGAATAATTATCGTCACCACTGTTGAGGATCATATGATAAATGTCTAAAAGCCTAATCCTAAACAGGATTTTTTACCTAAACATTGAAGCATTATAGTGGCGTGTGCTTAATTAGGTTTTTTTTGTTAATAATATAATGTAGTTATTAAACCAGAGAGATTTAAACCAAGAACATTCATTCATCAAAAGCGTAAGCTACTCTGCTACTTCAAGATTTGATTCGACATTGCACAAATGTGTTCTATAAAGCAATATTGCAATCGCTTAGAAGCAAATGTCTTTGAATTATTAAATGGCTCAAGAGCTCAACTAAAGCAAACACTGACCGCAATTATGGTGGCAATGTTATTTTTATTTTTTTTCTTCCAGTTGATGTCATCCAATGCTGTGGCTGAAGTCAGTTTTAGTTCTTGTGTTTCTCTTTTCTTCAGTGATTCTGCTTGTTAACAGCAGGTGTTCATCACTAATGCTCAATCATCATTTAATTAGTCACTTAATTATTTCATTAACTTTAACTCTTTGAGAACTTGGGATTTGACTCAAGACTTGCTTGTGACTTGAAAGGAATGACTTGGTTCCTCCTCTGGTGAAATCAGCTGCTGAGTTCATGGGTGGAATAAACATATGGCAGGACTTTTACTCTTTGGCCCCTGGACTTTCCACATCTGATCGCTATGATGGCTGAACAAAAAAGTCTTAACTCTCAACATCTCAAAAAATCATCCATTGTACCTGCATGTACACTGTAAAACCCAACAAGTTTAGGGTATCTCAAACCATTTGAGGAAACTTATTGCCTTGAACCATTTAAGTTTTTAAAACGAAAAATTATGAGTGCTCTGAAATTATTTAGGTTGAGTTCACTAAAAGAAGATATACATTGCAGTTAAGTAATTAAGTGCTGATTGAGCATTAGTGATGAACACCTGCTGTTAACAAACAGAATCTCTGAAGAAAAAGAAACACACATGTTTTAGCTGCAATATATGATTCCTGTCAATCAAACTGAAAAGATTGCATTCAGTCACTTCTGCTGTCTGGACATGATGCTTTCCATTTAATCCACAGAAAGATTTACATTATTACTCAATTAGTGTAAGAATGACTGATTCTTGGTTCATGATTATGGATTTTTATGACATTTCATATATAATTCATATATATTTTCTAATGAAGCGGTCGTACAAAAACCTCTATTTCACTCGAGTGAACACAAACTCCAGAGAGAGAGAAACAACACTTCAACTCAAACTCCAGCAGAGAGAGAAACAACACTTCAACACAAACTCCAGCAGAGAGAGAAACAACACTTCAACACAAACACCAGCAGAGAGAGAAACAACACTTCAACACAAACTCCAGCAGAGAGAGAAACAACACTTCAACACAAACTCCAGCAGAGACAGAAACAACACTTCAACACAAACTCCAGCAGAGAGAGAAACAACACTTCAACACAAACTCCAGCAGAGAGAGAAACAACACTTCAACTCAAACTCCAGCAGAGAGAGAAACAACACTTCAACACAAACTCCAGCAGAGAGAGAAACAACACTTCAACACAAACTCCAGCAGAGAGAGAAACAACACTTCAACACAAACACCAGCAGAGAGAGAAACAACACTTCAACACAAACTCCAGCAGAGACAGAAACAACACTTCAACACAAACACCAGCAGAGAGAGAAACAACACTTCAACACAAACTCCAGCAGAGAGAGAAACAACACTTCAACACAAACACCAGCAGAGAGAGAAACAACACTTCAACACAAACTCCAGCAGAGAGAGAAACAACACTTCAACACAAACTCCAGCAAAGAGAGAAACAACACTTCAACACAAACACCTCAGCTGATGACAACACTCTGTCATTTAATTTTAGTTAAATTATTAGTTTAAAAAAAAAAAAAAAGGAATAACAAAACACTTTTGCACAAAATCCTTTTGAAATGTATGTCATTGCTTGAAGAAAAATGTACTTTTCATAACCAGATGAAGTTTTGTCCTCTTATTTTCAATAGACATAATTCAGTTTGACTTTATATCCTATAGTTCTCATTTATTCTGTTGTCATTAGGGATGGGTATCGTTAAGGTTTTAACGGTATTACTACTCTTACCGATACCGCTTATTGATCCGGTACTTTAACGGTATTCTTATCGGTACTTTTTTTATACATATATATGACAGATTAGGAGCTGAATTTACATTGCTTTATATTCTGAAATGTAAAATAAATATTTAATTAAATTAAATTAAATTAATATAAAACATCAATTTGTAAATGCACCAGTGTGCATGCATTTTTAGTGTTTTATATACATAAGATAAGATACAGTAAAAACATGAACAAAGAAACAAAGTAAAAAAAACTGACAAATATAAAAAACAAATATGCAAATTAAATTAAATAAACAGTGCTTTCATTTTTCCATGAAGGTCTACTAATATTAATGTTCAGGTAAGTAATAGTTACAAAATAAATCTAAAAAGTAATCAAATGTAAATGAACACTGCACAGTTTACACTGTATGTATTGATAGATTAATGCTTATTAAAGCTATAACGTTATTCAGATTAAGAGCTGTGGGGGATTTTCTCTCACATTTTGTTCTTTGATTAACATTGATGGTCCAAGGGCCAGTCTGTCACTTTAAGATGACGCACATCGGATTTTCTCCCAACTGTTCTCGCCCACTTAAGACATAGCCTAAACTATGTTTAAGTGAATACTCTCGTAGCCGGCCATTTGGACATATTTTGTGTGTATTTGATCGTTTGCCTGTCCGTTTTGTAGCGCGCAGCCCAGGCATGCGCGCACACACACACACACAGCCTGGGGAACAGCGTCTCTCGCGCGGATTGTACTTTCAAAGTTTTATTAGCAAACATGTCCCGCTGCTCCGCA
This sequence comes from Aspiorhynchus laticeps, assembly GCA_023376895.1. Taxonomy (NCBI): domain Eukaryota; kingdom Metazoa; phylum Chordata; class Actinopteri; order Cypriniformes; family Cyprinidae; genus Aspiorhynchus; species Aspiorhynchus laticeps. The sequence goes on along the minus strand of JALXFT010002893.1, from coordinate 10,176 downwards.
ATTTAGCAACAATAAAGACGGCATCTTACAACAATCACCGATGATGATTCTGACGTTAAGTTTTGGTTAGGGAGGAACGAATGCACACCACTGTAAAGGGATGGAAGTTGTGCTAGAAGAAACGTGGCTATAATCCTTAGAAGCCAAAATCGAAAAAAACAAACTTATCTTAATACAACAGCCACAGGCCTAAATCGTAAGCAGATGTTTGAATAGTTAGTTCTCTATTCTATCATAATTAAACAGGGCTTTCATGTTGCGCGTGTTGAAGCTCCTCCACGTGAGCGCGATCTCGCTTCTGAATTGCGAATAGCAAAAATGTATAATAGACAAATGTTTGAATATTATTGCACATTAAAACAGCTGGCAACTCTGGTGAGAGAGAATTTGCAAGATAATGTGTATATATAGCAACAATAAATGTATGTGTGTTTTCTTAATTTCTCCAGTACCGACAGCAGAACCGATAATGTCAGAGCCTCTCATTTCACTGCTGGTTATACAGTCTCTGTATAGTCGTGTATGTGACAAATAAAACTTGAAAACTTGAAAAATACACCAGTCTTTCATAATTTAGCACCGAGACCCAGGGGCGCCATGAAGAGTTTTAAGGGGGGTATGCAAGACAGAAATTTGGGCCCCCTTCTTCCAGATGATTTTTTTTTTTCTTTTAACGTTTAATAAGAAATTGAGAGAAACGGAATAAGTATAATAAATTTAAATAATTTATCTGTTAATGTTTATGTAATTTCAAGTAACATCGAAATATTTTATTTCAAGTAGCCTATAACTTTGTTGTAAAACATTATCTTGTATTATAATAAATAAGCTTAAATAACACCAAAATTAGATACCAGTTCAATTTTACAATTCACGATTCCAATTTCAGTACCACAGCAAAAACTACTAGCCTAACAAATATAAAGTTCAAACATTAAAGACAAAGTGAACAGTCAGTATATTAAGAAGAATAAATGAACAAATTACAAGCAATAGCACAAATAAATGAATAGAACAAAGATACAAATTAAATATGTTTTGGGTTTTTAGATTTGTAGGTATTCAAGTACAGAAATTAAATAATCAAATGTAAAATAACATTGCTTTTTCTTCACTATATAAATGGAATAGATTAAGCATAAGTTGTTCAGTCAAGAGCAGTGAGTTCGTTTCGATAGGACACGGTGGTGTCACGGTTCAGTAGCCTACAGTTTCCATACAGCAAAAAGAACTAAATGCCAGAGAAATGTCCTTGTTTTTACCATTTTTTATTTATTAAAACTAAGATCATAAAGTTTTTGTTTTTTTTAACTTTGAACAATGCTGTGCATCTCAGATCAGCTGTAGGAGTCGGATTTCAAAGGAATCCGTGCATTTGCGGATCAGGTGACGCGTGCATTTATCGACGTCTTGTTTGAGTCAATCTTGTTCGGTTCATTTGGATTTTGAGACTTCATTTTCGCAGCTTACAACATTGCATATAAAGTAAAACACTTCAAAAGTTTTTTTTTTTTTTAATTTTGATGATTAGAGCTTACAGCTCATGAAAGTCAAAAATCAGTATCTCAAAATATTAGAATATTTCCTAAGATCAATCAAAAAAAGGATTTGCAAAACAGAAAAGTTCAAGTTCTTTAAAGTATGTTCATTTATGCACTCAATACTTGGTCGGGGCTCCTTTAGCACAAACTCCAGCATCAGTGAGGTGTGGCATGGAAGCGATCAGCCTGTGGCACTGCTGAGGCACTATTGAGCCTTCAGCTCGTCTGGATTGTTGCATCGACTGTTTCTCATCTTTCTCTTGAAAATATCCCATAGATTCCATATGGGCTTCAGGTCAGGCATGTTGGCTGGCCAATCAAGCACAGTAACGTCATGGTCAGCAAAGCACTTGGAAGTGTTTTTGGCACTGTGGGCAGGTGATAAAGTCCTGCTGGAAAAGGAAATCAGCATCTCCATAAAGCTTGTCAGCAGATGAAAGCATAAAGTGCTCTAAAATCTCCTGGTAGACGGCTGCAGTGATTTGGACTTGATAAAACACAATGGACCAACACCAGCAGACGTCACGGCACCCCATATCATCAATGACTTTGTAAACTTCACACTGGACTTCAAGCTGTTTGGATTCTATGCCTCTCCAGTCTTCCTCCAGACTCCAGACCTTGATTTCCAAATGAAAAGCAAAATTTACTTTTATCTGAAAAGAGGACTTTGGACCACTGAGCAGCAGTCCAGTTCTTTTTCTCCACAGCCCAGGTAGGATGCTTCTGACGTTGTCTCTGGTTCAGAAGTGGCTTGGTAGCCCTTTTCCTGAAGACGTCTGAGCGTGGTGACTCTTGATGCACTGACTCCAGCTTCAGTCCACTCCTTGTGAAGCTCTCCCAAGCGTTTGAATCGGCTTTGCTTGACAGTATTCTCAAGCTTACGGTCATCCCTGTTGCTTGTGCACATTTTCCTACCCATTTTTTTCCTTCCAGTCAACTTTGCATTTAATAAGCTTTGATACAGCACTCCTTGAACAGCCACCCTTTTCAGTAATGACCCTCTGTGACTAACCCTCTTTGTGGAGGGTGTCAATGATCGTCTTCTGGACCATTGCCAAGTCAGCAGTGTTCCCCATTATTGTGGTTTCAAAGAACAAAAGATACCCAGAATTTATAGTGTATGGATGGTCATTTATTGAAATTCAAATGTAAATATTCAAATATTTTGAGATACTGATTTTTGACTTTCATGAGCTGTATGCTCTAATCATCAAAATAAAAAAAACTTTTGAAGTGTTTTACTTTACATATAATGAATCTAAAATATATGAAAGTTTCACTTTTTGAAATAAGTTACTATTACAATATAGTAAGTAACTTTTTCACCATATTCTAATTTTCTGAAATACACCTGTATATTAACATATTCATCCACGCCGCTCAAGTTTGGATGCATTTTCTCGATTTTCTCTGAAGCGCTGTGTGTCTTCTCTTGAATTGCATCCAGGAGGGCTGAGCTACAGTCTTGCTTTACAGCGCCACACTGGTCAAACCGCAGTATTGCAGGCTCTTATATTAGGTCATATGAGATCAAGCAACTACTCGACAACAAAAATATTTGTCGACAATTTGGAGATCACGTGACCCTTCGACTTCGATGCACGCGTAGTCTTTCGCTCTGCTGACTTAGTCAAATATTTTATAATCCTGTCAGTAAATTTCGATCCACTTTGCACCGCATCCATCATGAGTACTTCAACAGTCAAAGGCGATCGGAAAAGAGAGATTGGGCGATCGCCAATAAAGAAAACATTCAAAGATTTCACCATCTCCAGAGAGGATATCGACGATGCTGTTGCTAAATGTTTCAAGCTAGCATTTAAAGAGCAGCATTCGGCTATGGCCTCGACAGTAAGAGATGCAGTGAATTCTGTGCTGATTCCAGCATTGCGTTAACTGCGCACGGACATACAAGTGGACATACAGGCGGACATACAGGCGACCAACAATTCTGTTAAAACGAAGCAGACACGTGACCGGGTTGATTCCGTTCAAGCAGCTGCACGTGAGGATAGGAGGACAGTCACGGACTTAAGAAATCAGCTGGAGCGACTCACTGAGAAGATGACGGATATGGAGGATAGGAACAGAAGGAATAACGTACGACTGGTGCACTGTAAAAAATGATCGTGATTTTAACGGTAAAAGACTGTAAAAATGCCACAGTAAAAACCTGTTAAATGATTAACAGTAAGTTTCCTTACTATATACAGTGAATAACTGTAATAGATCTAACCTTTGTTTTCGAGAAAGTATTCTCAGAGTCGACACTCGTAGACTGTGTCTGAAACCACACCCTACACCCTCATTCACTAGTTCCTACATTAGTTCACTATATAGTCTGCTAGACAGAGTGATTGAGAACATATGAGTGAATTCAGTCACTGACGAACAGCTGCTGTTAACAAACACAATCACTGAAGGAAAGAACAAGAAACAAAACTACACCTGACATACAGCCACAGCCTTTGATGAAATCAACTTAAATAAAACAGCAGAGGATGATTAAACAACTCCACAAACAGCATTACCAGCTCCACTTATTACTAACCAGTTTGACTTCATTTCTATCATATATCTACGAATTAACAGAGGTTTATATTTTATTTCAAATGTTTTGATTGACCTCACCATTTTGGTGATTGGTGTTTGCTTTAGTTATGCTCTTGACCCTTGACTCTTTAACATTAGTTTTTCTCTGGTTGTTGTAACTGTGTAACACACATTTGATATAACAAGAAAAGTTAAGACACATCACAATTAAATAGATTTGTTTATCTGTTGATGATTCACTGATCTTAATCAGTGTCAAAAGATATGGGTGATTTGTAATTAATTTCATATTGTTTATGGTAATAATATTACTCTACAAGATAAGTTGAAAAACTATGAATGAATTAAAAAATATATTTTTTACACAAAACCTTTAGAGTTACAGCACCATCTAGACACACACAGACATCAAGAATCAGCATGTGAACCTCAACAATGGTGACTATTAATTATTAAAAAAAACAATTCATGCCGCAAAGCATGCTGGGTGCCAGTACAAAACTCCCAGCATGCATTGTAGCATGAATAAATTATGCAGCTGAATGTTCTTACTATTTTCTTTAATTGCTTTTATTTTGGTGTTGATTTGGTTGTGACTTTTTAGTAGACTGTTTTGTGATGTTCAGAGTAGAACCGATTTTTTTTTTTTTTTTTCATAATTTTTGATTGTCACCAATTTTGAGATTCATACGCTGATTGTTGATGTCTGTGTGTGTTTAAGTTCTGCTGTAGTTCAATACATTTATTTGTGCATATTGTGCTTAGAACTGTTTCACACAACATTTGATTGCTGTAGTATCAGCGGTGCAATGTAAGTGTATTAACATATCACATATTTAATAAAAGAGCTTAAACATTGGGTAAGATCAGTGAATTAGACTAGAGCATGATTGTTTTGAAATCACAAGCATCACTTTTCTCACAGATTTTTTTTGGTTTTTCTTGCTTTAAAAACTGAGTTTAAGAAACAGCTAATCAAAGCAACCAAAAAAAAATATTAATTTTAAAAAGTCAAGGTTCAAGAGCCCAACTAAAGCAACCACTGATCGCCAATACGGTGACTTCAAATGAAAGTACAACACCTAAAATCTCAATAAGAGCTTTTGTACACATATGACAGAAATTAAGTCAATCTGGTTAGTAATAAGTGAAGCTGGTGATGCTGTTTGTGGAGTTGTTTCATCACCCTCTGCTGAGATCTTGAGAGATTTAATGTGTTTTATTTCAGTTGATTTCATCTTTAGCTTTGGCTGTAAGTTTTGTTTCTCTGCTCTTGTTTCTCTTTCCTTCGGTGATTCTACTTTTTAAACAGCAGGTGTTCATCACAAAAGCTCAATCCTCAATTAATTAGTCAATTAATTATCTCATTAACTTCAAAACTCTGTAGTGTGAACACATATAAGTGCTCTTTAAAACCGAGGATTTTGCTGTGGGATTTAAGGGGTTAAATGTGTGAGATGAAAAAAACACACTGTGAAACTTAATTTTAACAGAAATATACCGTAAATTTAAAAAACAGTAGATTACTGGCAACCACAGCTGCCGGTATTTCACCGTTAAATCAAGAAAATAAACAGCAAAATACTGTACAACCTAAGAGTCAACTTCCGGTTGTGTTTTGTGGGTCACCATTGTGCTGGAGAGGAGAGCCTGTGTTTAAGTTAAGGACGGACATAAAAACACTGATGTTATGCTGCATGTTGCTTTATTTAAAGGCAGTAGCTGTGTAGTTCAATCACACATGTGTGTGCTGCTGTTATCTGCAAGATATTTGAGTTGAATTGTTGCTTTTAATGCCTCTACATAAATCAGTAGGTTTTTCTTCATGTGCTCAAGCAAAATAGTTCTCAATATCTTTATGCTCACATTAATTAAACGTTGTAAATATTAGTTTATAAACAAATGGCAGTTGAACAATTTAAGTGCAGTCGGTTTCTGCAAATAAAGTGAGTTAACTGAAAGGTTTGTATATCACTGTATCAGTTAATGAAATACATTTTTTCACTGTAAATTTAAAAAGTTTTGTAAATCCTAAAATGTTGCTACCGTATTTTTCACGGTAAAGTTCTGGCAACCACAGCTGCCGGTATTTTACCGTAAATTTAACGGATTTTTTTTACAGTGTGGGGTTACCAGAGGGGGCGGAGGGTTCCGATGTGGCTGGTTTCCTCAGAGTTAATCTTTCCAAGTGGATCCCTTCCCTGAAAGGCCGTAACATTGAGATTGACCGGGCGCATCGCGTGTATGACGGAAGGAAAAACTCAGATCGGCCACGGACTCTCATCTTCCGTGTGCTAAGATGGCATGACAGATCGGAGATTCTGAGAGGTGCTCGGCAGGCTTATCCGGTGAAATGCATGCAGGACAATGCCACGCTACTTTTTTTTTCCTGACTTTAGTCCAGCCACAGCCGCCAAGAGAAAAAGCTTGGTTCCGGTTTTGAGGACGATGACAGCGCTTGGTCTCCAGCTCTTCCTCGCTTATCCGGTGGTAATTAAGCTACGGCACGGGGGTGAGCAGAGAAGTTTCGATTCTCTTCGGAAGGCGGAGGATTTTGTCAGCTCCCTATCCCAGAAGAGAGCATTTGCTATGGCTCCACAAGGCAGCGGGAAGGCGGCAGCCGCCTTCTCTTCGGCCCGGCGGGAGGGGCTTGATGGCCGGGATAGAGGAGATGCCGCTGCCCGGAAGAAGATGGTGGCATGAGGGATATGGATGCTTGCTAGATCTCTTTTTTTTTTCTTTCCTTCTTCTTTCCTCTCTCCTCCTGGGATATTGCTCATATTTATTCGATACAATTGTCTCTTTGATGGTAAGTCACTTCTTTTTCTTCTTTTTTTCTTCTTTTTTTTGTTTTCTCCTTCTTTCTGGAGGGGACTAATGGAGAGTAGGTTTAATTACAATAATTTTTTGGTTATGTGAGCCTTTTGGGAGGCTCGTTTTGCGCTGACGTGGATCGGTCACGGATCATCACAAATTATTGTTGCTCAATCAGACCTATGTTCTCAGTAATGTGCGGCCTGAGCGGTTTATTGTTTATAGTTGTCTTTGTTTCAGTCTCTGTGTTATTTAAATTTTTTACAACAGCCATTCATACTTTTATTTACTTTATCTTATTTTTGGGAGGATTTTTCATCTAGGTGGTTTGATATCTAGAATGCACACCAGCGATTACATCTCATTTACAGAATGAGAGTGCTTTTGCTTTTCTTCATTTACTGAATACAATTTTGGGTTTATGAATATTCAATGCATGCTCTAAATATTTTGTCACTGAATGTGAATGGTTTGGATTCTGCCGTTGAACGAGCCCGTGTGTTGGAACATTTGCACCGTGGATCTATTTTCTGTGCCCTGATAGAAGAGACATACTTAATATGCGGGACTGGATTGCGCCATCTTCTGGTCGGCTATCTGTTTGTAACACTGCATTCGCAGTGTTTTTTCTTTAACATACATTATTATATAAAGGAATGACTTGTTTTGTTTTATCTTTTTCCCTCCCCTCTCTCTTCCTTTGGGCTGGACTTTTAAGGTGTTGAGTATGTGTCTGTTGTTTTGTTTTGTTTGTTTTGAGTGGATGTTATGTTGTGATGTTGTGTGTTAAAAGAAAAAAAAAATGTTGATCACAAAAAAAAAAATTGTCGACAATTTGTTATTGTCGACGTTGTCGATAATGTCAACTAATCGTTGCAGCCCTACTAATCATAGGCAATTTGTGGACATTACACAAATGAAAATGATACCTAAAATAATCAATAAACATTATTCACACAATTTTATTTTTTTATAGAGCCAGCAGAGAAGGCCCTGCTTCTCCTGACGGCCCACCGCTGCTTTCAGACAACATCACCAAGATGCTATAAACCGCAGGACTAGTAACTAAAATCTCGCACATACACAACTGTTTCATAAGTTTGGGTTCGTATGATTTTTAAAAAATATATATTTTTGAAAGTCTTTTATGGCAACCACAGTTTAATGTATGAAATGAATACAATTTACTACAATTTAAAATAACTGTTTTCTATTTGAATACATTTAGAGAAGTAATTTATTCCTGTGATGGTAAAGCTGAATTTTCAGCATCATTACTCCAGTCTTCAGTGTCACATGATCCTTCAGAAATCTTTCTAATATTCTGATTTGCTTCTGAAGAAATATTTCTGATTATTATCAGTGTTGAAAACAGCTGTGCTGCTTCATTTTTTTCAGGATTCTTTGATGAATAAAGTTTTAAAACAGTACAGTGTTTATTTTAAACAGAAATGTTTGCTCTAGCTTTTGATAATTGATAAGACATTGATAATAATCAGAAATGTTTCTTTAGCAGCAAATCAGCGTATCAGTTTGATTTCTGAAGGACCATGTGACACTGAAGACTGGAATAATAAAAATTAGCTTAGATCACAAAAATAAATTACATTTCACCATATGTTCACAAAACAAACTGTTGTGTTAAATTGTAATAATATTTCACAATATTACTGTTTTTACTTCATTTTGATCAAATAAATGCAGCATTGGTGAGCAGAAGAGACTTTCAAAGACATATAAAAATCTTACTGACCCCAAACATTTAAGAGTAGTGTAAATGACAAATATGATGTTTCACCCACTTAAATTATACTGTGACATGTGTAGTCCATTCTAAAGAGACTGCCTGTTCCCCAAATAATGAGGGCAAAATAATACATTTACTAAGGGATCACATGAAACACTTAACAATAAATAGATTTTTGAGAAAATTAGTGGCGGTGTGCCGATTTTTGTTTATTGATAGATGAAGTTTCATGTGATTAAGCACCTGCCTAACGGTTTTGGATGTGTGCATATTACACCTCCTTGTGATTAAATCAGATATATAGCAAAATAAGCAAAAATGGGGGCAGTAGCAGCAATGGTGCTTGGTCTGTAGTGAGGTCACAAAATTCTAATACCAAGGATTTATCAAAGTCCACTAAAGGAAGTAGAGCTTTTTGGTATTTTACATTGAAATAGCCATCCTAATCATATTTGGGGCTCGGACACTCTCTTTTAGTTTAAATTAGTTTAAAATGCATATTTTAGCCAAGTATTCACACAACACATCTGATAACCTTGCACTCCAGTTATATGTGATGAAATAAATAATATTTTGTCTGAATAATATGAACAGCAGCTATGCTAAACTTTCTTCTTTTGATTTTCTGTTTCTATCTCAGGATGCCCATCCCAAAGTTACTAGAGATGAAGCCAGCTCCAGACTGCACCCAAACTCACTTGTGAAGACTTCAGATGACGCCAACACTCACAAAGACTAATGTACATAGTAATGTACTAATGTACATAAATGTACATAGACACACAAAACAAATATCATCCTTACATTGCATATAAGGGTAAGTTTGACGATTTTCAACCCGCTTTGTATTATTGCAACGTCTCTAATATCTGTAAATGAACAATATTTACTCTGTATCAGTGCAGTCACTGTGACTCTGACTGACGGAGGTTTTTGTACGACTCTTTATCACAGTGTGAACACACAGCTACTAGGACAGTGGACACTCTGACAGTAATAATCTCCTGTATCTTCAGTCTGGACTCCTCTGATGGTCAGAGTGAAACCTTTTCCAGTACTTGCTGTTCCAATGCCACTGAATCTAGATGGAGTTCCTGACTGGAGGGCGTTTATATAATATATGAGGAGTTTAGGAGCTTCTCCAGGTTTCTGCTGATACCAGGCTAAGTAGCTGCCAAGTATTCTACATCTATATTACACTCTATTGTAGCTGTTTGACCCAGCTGGACAGTTTTAACTTCAGGTTGAGTCAGAGTGACTCCACTGGATTCTGAAGAAAAGAAAAGAAAGTCAGTTTGTCAATAAATCACCTTTAAAGCAGAATATTGGTAGCCTGTATTAAAATGGTAATAAACAACAATAGCTTATTATTCATATCAAAACTTAATATTCTACAATGAATAAAAGCTGCAATGGTCCAGATGAGGATGATGATGTTGTTCATTGTTGTTGTTGTTGTGTCTTGTGTGATGATGAAGATTGTGTTGTGTTCTGCTCTCAGTCATGAAGTGTTAAACT
>JALXFT010002892.1:0-27657 GCA_023376895.1 Aspiorhynchus laticeps | reverse complement strand
CAGTCATAGCCAATTATTCATTAATTCCTTGACTAATTCACATTTTTATTATTTTAGTTATTATGTTGCATATGCAACAGAACAGAAAACCGAAAAATACACATAAATAATACTTTCCATTGTCCATGGCTCTTGTGCATTCTTTGCAAGTGCAAAAGAACAGAAAGCACAGACCAATACACATAAATACAACTTTAAAATGTCCATGGCTCTTGTTTAGTCTTTGTGAGTGCAAAATAACAGAAAGCACAGAACAATATGCATGAATAAATCTTTAAAATATTCATGACTCTTGTGCATTCTTTGCAAGTGCAAAAGAACAGAAAACAAAACTATGCACATAAATAAAACTTTCCAATGTCCATGGCTCTTGTGCATTCTTTAAACATAAATAAAACTCAAGTTCCCATGTCTCTTGTGCAAAAAATAAATAAATAAAACTATGCACATAAATAAAACTTCAGATCAAAGAGCAGTGTTTTTTTTTTTTTTTTTTATCTAGTTTTTTTAATATCCTCCAACCACTGCTCCTTTGGTACTGTCTCTACAGAGGGGCAGTATATAATGCCCTTGTATTGGCTATGCCCAGTCTCCGCTGTCCTGAACTGCCCGCATTTTTTGCATGTGTTGTGCTGTACTTTGCGAGTCAGTTTTCGAACCGGAGCAGCAACAGGAGCAGGAGGGGCAGAAGGGGCAGAGGAGAGGCTGACCCTGAGAGCCTGTGGCGCAGCAACTAGGAAAGGCCCTGTTAGTCCCTGTGAGGACATTGGTGTCAGCATCACCAGTTGAGCACCTAGGCTCGCATGTGCTAAAGCATGCTTGGGATCGGGGTATTTCCTCAGCTGGCAATGTCACGAGCGGCCTATTGGGAAGAAAGAGATATAATAGTAACGCCCAACGTGGGGCTCGAACCCACGACCCTGAGATTAAGAGTCTCATGCTCTACCGACTGAGCTAGCCGGGCTAGTGCGTAACTCTTTCACTGGGTCGGTGGCAGTTTTTATCGGTCCCCAAATTACACAGGCGAAACTGAGCCTCAAACCTCGCACGAGCCTGGCGAAACCTCTTGCGGGCAGGGGAAGGCTTAGAGTTTGCTCTGTCAGTTTCAATCATATCTGTTTTCGGGGAGCGCAGTTTGACTCAGTAGTGCGGGCCAAAAATAGGCACAATCAAGGCCAGGAGTTAAAGCTGAGTTTCAGTCTGTCGAAACAGACAGACACGGAGTTCTGTTTCGCCATGCGAAGGCTGTTCAATGATTTGGAGAGCATAAAGTTGGGTCACTTTTCAAGGAAATAAAGGATGCTTGCATGGGAAATGATAAGCTGGTGTAACGTATAGCTAATTAGCAAAAGCTAAAAAGAAAGCACTGGTGCCGCCTCATATGAGCGGAATCCACATTCGATGGCAATCGGAGGTTGCGCTACAGACGTTCGATGGTGTTTCCAAAGGGAGTTTTGCTCAGGACTTCATTGCAAAACGGGTCTCCACCAGCTGGAACCCAGCTGAAGAATGTATCCACACGCCGCAGCAGCTCGAGCTGGTGAAAACCTTCACCAAACAACTACTGCTGACTCCTTTTAACACACGGCAACTAATAAAGCTGTAAAGACTAAACGGGATAGGAAAGCTGTGTCTTGCATCCTAAGAGAGGCTTACGCGTTTGTGGAAACACGGCATGCATGAAAAATTCCATGTGCGTCTTCAAGGCAACGAAAAGTGCCCTTCGTCCCTGGGTGGGCTCGAACCACCAACCTTTCGGTTAACAGCCGAACGCGCTAACCAATTGCGCCAAGCTGGGGAACAATAGTCTGTTAAGGGAGGGGAAGAAATGGAGGAGGGGGGAGAAGAGAAAAGAAGGAAAAAGAGAGAGAAAAAAGGGAAAAATGAAGAGAAAAGTGAAGAAAGGGACTTTTATCCCTTTGTCCTCCAAAGCGATGCTTTTGGAAGTGTATGTTTACAATAAATTATTTTAAAAACTTTTTAAAAATGTTTTCCTATACATTTCTATGGGAAGAAGGTTGATCACAAGTTTGCCGGTTCGAATCCCACGGTTGGCAGAAATTTACGTTGTTACTTAATGCTGTAATTCACTGTTTTTCATCAGTAAAAATCACATAAATGATGCCCACATTAATTAAATTATTTCTGGAATGACAAATGAACATTTTATCAATTCAATATTACTGATAGTTGATATTTTATTCACAGTTCTGAGTTTTTGCACTTTTAGTTTAAATATATTTCTGCTGCAGTTATTTTCTAAAAATTATAGTAAAAATAATCAATTTATTTCTGAAAGAATCCTCAAATTTCTCAACAATTTCAATTTTATAGTGCCTATAACCTTTGAATTATACTGTAGAAAAGTAAAACATACAAAAAAGAGTTATTTAATCATGAATTTTTTTTTATTTTTCAATCAGTCATAGCCAATTATTCATTAATTCCTTGACTAATTCACATTTTTATTATTTTAGTTATTATGTTGCATATGCAACAGAACAGAAAACCGAAAAATACACATAAATAATACTTTCCATTGTCCATGGCTCTTGTGCATTCTTTGCAAGTGCAAAAGAACAGAAAGCACAGACCAATACACATAAATACAACTTTAAAATGTCCATGGCTCTTGTTTAGTCTTTGTGAGTGCAAAATAACAGAAAGCACAGAACAATATGCATGAATAAATCTTTAAAATATTCATGACTCTTGTGCATTCTTTGCAAGTGCAAAAGAACAGAAAACAAAACTATGCACATAAATAAAACTTTCCAATGTCCATGGCTCTTGTGCATTCTTTAAACATAAATAAAACTCAAGTTCCCATGTCTCTTGTGCAAAAAATAAATAAATAAAACTATGCACATAAAACTTCAGATCAAAGAGCAGTGTTTTTTTTTTTTTTTTATCTAGTTTTTTTAATATCCTCCAACCACTGCTCCTTTGGTACTGTCTCTACAGAGGGGCAGTATATAATGCCCTTGTATTGGCTATGCCCAGTCTCCGCTGTCCTGAACTGCCCGCATTTTTTGCATGTGTTGTGCTGTACTTTGCGAGTCAGTTTTCGAACCGGAGCAGCAACAGGAGCAGGAGGGGCAGAAGGGGCAGAGGAGAGGCTGACCCTGAGAGCCTGTGGCGCAGCAATTAGGAAAGGCCCTGTTAGTCCCTGTGAGGACATTGGTGTCAGCATCACCAGTTGAGCACCTGGGGGTGGAGCAGGGAGGAGTTGCCACTGGGTTTGAGGTTTCTCAGCTGGCGGTGACAAAACCACTGGGGCTGAAGCAATGTTTCTCTTCCTCTTCATCCGTGCCTGGCCCACGGTGCTACTGGGCAGGTGGTATTGGTGAGCTGGGCCTGGTTGGGGGGTTGCAGATGGGGGGCGCACATTGGCAGGGAGTAGAGGGTCAGCTGCCACAGACAAGCGGCTAGGCAGTTGCAGCCCTTGCATCAATACTGCACTGTCCTGCCTTTTCACTGTCCTGTTATGCCACTGAACCAGTGTGGTGTGGCTCACATCCACCAGCTGCAGGGTGGTCTGCTGCATAACAGCAGCATTGGCCAGAATGCGCCGCCTGATTTTTCTGTAGTCCTCCAAGATGAGGTCCCATTTGGAGACTGTGCCAATCCCCTTCTTCTTAGGACTCTTATGGATGGCACAGAGCTTGACAAAAATGGTCTCTATCAGACGACAACAATCAGGCCACTGGGCAAGTGGGGCAGTGGTGGTAAGTGCGTGCCTCTTCACACTCTCCACCCCTGGAGTGAACTCCTGCCTCTTTTTGGGGGATCTGAACCTCCCTGTGTCCAGTCTGCTCTGGTGTCTGGCAGCAAACACCACCCTCTGCTTATCATAGTCCAGCAGGTTCTGCCAAAGAGCAACTATATTGCTCACCTAAACAGAGAAAGAATATAATACATGGCAAATGAGAAAACAAAACATGTGCAAGTGTTAACATATGACAGGTCAAGGAGGGAAAGTAGAGAAACTTGAATGTTCTTGACCTGCTGGTTGGTGAGGGCCAGAGAGGGCTGATTCCTTAGCTCCACCAGATACTCTGCCAGGTTGTCGACACTGTCCATGCCTGGCACACCAGCACTATCCAAAGCCTGAAAAAAAACAGAAATTAGCAACATTATGAGGACAGTTAAGTGAGACAAAAAACATATATACATATTTCTAGATGTCTTTTTGTTGACAAGCATCAACTTCAGACATATAACAAGGTATTTACATACCACAGACTCATCAGGAGATGCTGATGCACCTGGCGTGGAGGAGCCAGCAGCCAAGGTAGATGAGGAAGCAGGCTGGGTGAAGGAGGCATCAGGCTGGATGAAGGAGGCAACAGGCTGGGTGGAGGAGGCAGCAGCCAAGGTGGAGGAGGCAGCAGCTAAGGTAGATGAGGAAGCAGGCTGGGTGAAGGAGGCATCAGGCTGGATGAAGGAGGCAACAGGCTGGGTGGAGGAGGCAGCAGCCAAGGTGGAGGTGGCAGCAGGCTGGATGGAGGAAGCAGCAGCCAAGGTAGATGAGGAAGCAGGCTGGGTGAAGGAGGCATCAGGCTGGATGAAGGAGGCAACAGGCTGGGTGGAGGAGGCAGCAGGCTGGATGGGGGAAGCAGCAGAGGAGGGCAGAAAATGGGAGGAGACAGAGAAGCTAGGGTCATCGGTAAGACTTGACACAGTAATATCATGTGTTTGGTCTTCCCCGAAGCCCTCATCTTCTTCATCCTCGCCTTCATCCACATCCTCCAGCATGTTCTCTGTCTCTTCTGAGTCGGGGTCCACTACCAGGGGCTGTCCAGTCTGACTCAGGAGGTAGTCAACACCAAGCAGCTCTCCTATGAAAAAATAAATAAATAAAAGGACAAACACACACATACAGGACCAGTAAAAAATTTGGACACATTACTATTTTTAATGTTTTTGAAAGAAGTCTCTTATGCTCATCAATCCTGCATTTATTTGATTAAAAAAATACAGAAAACAACAATAATATTGAGAAATGTTATTACAGTTTAAAATAACTTTTCTATTTTAATATACCTTAAAATGGAATTAATTCTGTGATCAAAGCTGAATTTTCAGCATCATTCTAATTAGCTGATTTATTACCAATGTTGGAAACAGTTGTGCTGCTTAATTTCTGTTTTTATAATGTGATACATTTTTTGGGATTCATCAATGAATAAAAAGTTAAACAAAGAACAGCATTAGTTATCAGATAGAAAATCTTCCGTAACAATATACATTACCATTCAAAAGTTTGGGGTTAGTAAGTTTTTCTTTCTTTTGTTTCAAGAAATGAATACTGTTATTCAGCAAGGATGTTAGATAAATGCTGTTCTTCTTAACTTTTTATTCATCAATGAATCCTGAAAAACATATCACAGTTTTAAAAAAAACTAAACAAAAACTAATATATATATATATATATATATATATATATATATTAGTTTTTTGTTTAGTTTTTTGTTATATATATATATATAGAAAGATAGATATATGATAGATAGATAAATATATTAAGCAGCACAAATGATATTACTGTTTTTCTATCTATTTTTGATTACATAAAGGCAGCCTTAATGAGCATAAGACACTTCTTTCAAAAACATTTAAAACAGTGTTCAAACGTGTGACGAAAACTTAACACACGACTAATTCTATTTCAAGCATTCCATACAGATAGAATGCAACTTTAATCAGACTTCCATGGTTGGGTTTGGTGATAAGAATGATAAAAGGAAAGACTCAGAACATTGAAAACCCACAAACCAAAAGTATTATGTAACCAGATAAGGGGATGACATACCAGTGTATCTGCCTGGGGGCCTGAAGGTTGGCACAAAAGGCGGACCAAACACCTTCAGGCAGTTGGTGTTGACGCAGTGGGCCATATCCCCGGAGTAGGTGAGAAGGGACGCTGGCTTGCTGGTCACTGATGCAGCCGCCCGATCCTGATTCCACCTATTCAAGCCTTCCAGCAGGTACAGCTGAAAGTTCAGTGCATTTGCACTGGTTCCTAGAAGAAGAAGAAAAATATACCAATAAAAATGACAAGCCTTTCAATCTGCATAACAGAAATTGAAATTATTTAAAACATCATACATGTGAGACACCAACCTGGAATGAACCTGTTTAGGTGGCAGTGGAAAGACTCCAGAGATGTGGACCCACTGGCACATCGGTACCTGGTCAGGGTGACCCCTGCCTTTGTGGTGGTGCCTACCTCAGTGTAGAGAGGCACACCCGGCACGTCCTGGATGCACCTGACATGGCGTTTCTGCACACGCCAGATGTGCTCCATGCGCACCTCATCCAGCAGAGGCACACCCATAAGGTCCCTCCCATTTGCCCCCCCCAGCTCCTGCAGCAGCCTCTCAATGAGGCGTATGGTGGCCTCCTCACCTCGTGTCCTCCTGCGGCAGTAAAGGCTCAGCTCCTTTTTAGTGATGCTCCTGTCCACCAGGATGTCAGTAAGAGCTGGCACACCCTCCTGCATCAGCTGTTTCCTCTTTGCCTGCCGCAACAGGCAGAGGTCCCCAGCATCCCACTCAAAGATGCAGGCAGACAGGCATCCCATGAAAGTGGGGTAGAGGGGATGGGCATCGGTGGTGCAGCCCACGGCCATCCTCCTCATAAAGTGCCAGATGTCCAGTCTTATGTGAAGGTCTGGCCACTCCCCGAACCTGGTCTGCAGCTTGCTCGTTGCTCCCTCACTCACGCAGCAGCCACAGTCCACATAAAGCAGCACTGGGGGTGGAATGGCAGCCTTGCGGTACCGCTCCATTACACCGGCCACCATCCTGTCCAGTGCTGGCCCCTCTTGCACTGACAGCACACTGGTCACTATCTGGCCAACCTCATTTCCAATGGAGGTTACCCAGAGTGCTGTCCCCCGTCCATGGCCAGCCAGCTTCTTTGTGATCTGGCATTTACAAATGTAACAAGACATATGTGATGTAACGTTAGCAATGACAATAATATTAATGTCTATCTGACGGTATTTATGAACATTACAGAACGTAACAGAGTCAAATAATTTTTTACCTTTTTTGTGGAATCCATCTTTAAGATGTTGCCAAAGATGGATGTGATGCTGGCCTTTATATGTCCAATTCTGGAGAGGATATCCCTGCCGTATACTGACAGCAGCCAACGACTGGTGGGGATGTCGATTGGCTCTGGAGGCTCCTGGCAGACCACCGGATTGAGGCTGGGTCGATCGACAAAGTCAGCACACTCCCCAAGATAGTGTGCCAACCGATTCAGCCATTCCTCCCCATGGTTCTCTTTCAACTGCCGCACCAATCGAGCTGGACTGTTGCCCAGCGTCCGGTCCCGAAGCAGCCTAATGACACGGATGTCACAGGCATACCTGAAATGCACATTAATGCTGTGATTATTTACATGTTTATTAAGGGGGTTCATTTCAGTGGTTTAAGTCTTCACAAGAACCATCTTTAGACTACTTTACTCACTTGCGGGTCAGGATCAGCCGGAACATTTTCTGGTGTGGCAGGTCAAGCTGGTCCCGGACAGTCTGGCTTGTTGACAGATAGTTCAGAGAACACACAGTGCACCTGAGTGTCTCTGTTACCATCAGGTAGTACCTGTCGATGTCCAGGACCTTCCTGGCCCTCTTGTGGACACCATAGCCTGTCAAGTTCTTGCCACAAGGACAGAAAACCCTCACCTTCCACAGGTGGTAGGGCATCCACACCATCAGCCGATGGGTGAAGAACCGGTCAGGTGTTGGTGTCTGGTGGTAAATGAGGGCCGGGACGGGAGGCTCATACCACAGCTTCAAATCTGGCCGCAGCTTGCCAGAGTGAAATAAGGTGTTGGCAATCCACCCCTGGTTCTGCACAGGGATGGTCTTGCCTAATTCACCTGGCAGCCAGAATGAAGCTGAGGCCTCGGCAGGGGCTGGCTGGACTCTTCCAGGCTCCTCCTGTTTGCATGACAATTATATTTTTGCATAAATAAAAGGCTGCACTAATATACACCACAGTCTGTCCAATAAATTGGTGCCAATATACTCACAGAGAATGGAGCAGGAATGTGGGTCTGCAATGAGAATGAGGATGGGGATGGGCTGGGGGTCCTCACAGAGGCCATAGCTGGCGTCCTCACAGAGGATGGAGAAGGGCTGGGGGTCCTCACAGAGGCCATAGTTGGCGTCCTCACAGAGGATGGAGAAGGGCTGGGGGTCCTCACAGAGGCCATAGCTGGCGTCCTCACAGAGGATGGAGAAGGGCTGGGGGTCCTCACAGAGGCCATAGTTGGCATCCTCACAGAGGATGGAGAAGGGCTGGGGGTCCTCCGTTCTACTAAATTCGGCTTTAGTGATTTCAAGTGTGACCCACCAAACCGTGATTTAGTGAACTAAAAAGAGAAACAAAGTTAATAGCATGATGCAACTAGATGGAAGTAACATACATTATTTTTTCCTTTTTTGTATTTTACTTGGAGTCTATTACGTGTGTGTGTGTGTGTGTGTGTGTGTGTGTGTGTGTGTAAAAAATATGAATGGCTTATCTGATCAGTCTGCAGGAGTATGTTAGAATCATTCTGACCCTGGTGGGTTGTAGATCATGTCAAACAAATTCAAAATGATTCTAAGTACACATTAATTACAAAGACAATATTCACCATTGATAAAGTAAGAGGGGGCCTCAGGAATGACCGTGGGGCAGGAGCCGTGTCTGAAGCCTCAGACTGTGGAGGTGCAGCAGTGGCCTGTGGTGAAGTAGCAGTGGCAGGCTGTGAAAACAACAGCAGAAGAGCATAAAATGTAGTGAAACAGCACAACAGCATTGTGATATGTGATGCAATATTATGTCATTTTTAAATAGATCACCTTGGTGGTGTGGAATCCACAACTGCAAGCTGTGGACCCACCAAAGAGGGTGGTCTGTCCATGAGCCTGCAGGGGGCATTTCTCAATCTGAAAAATAAGAATTCTACTGTTTACTGATATGGTCTGCACCATTGTCAGGTGACCTGCATACTACATATTATATAATGAGATTCAGGTAACTTTACCTTCTGGTAGAGGTCGTACCACTTCCGCTGCCGTGGTGCTGGTCTATTGCCTTCTCCAGAAGGCCAAGACCCAGAGCTGGCAAAAGCCCTCAACCTGGCCATCCACTCGCCATCACCCATGGCCTTGTGGCTCTTTGGCTTGGTGCTCATCTGAATATAATATGGAAATAATAGTAAATAATGTGCATTTTTGCAAGTACTGGACAACTGCACAGATGTTTTTAATTTGTTTATAATGATACAATTATATATATTCAAGGTAACTAAATAATGGCACCCATTACAACAATTAAACATTATTTTATTACAAATAAAGCAAAACAAGGTTACACTTTATTTTAAAGTGTTACACTTCAATTATACATGTAGGTATTTGAATATTAAATTACTACATGCACTTACTGTAGGGGTAAGATTAGTGTTTGCTTTGGTTTATGGTTAGTTGCATCCGATTAGGCATAATTTACTGTTATTTCTATAGTAACTACATATAGCCTGTAATAATGACAATGTAAAATAGTGTTACCCTCCCCCCAAAAATAAAATGTATTGTTAATTTAGTTAAAAACTGTGGTTAAACATATGATAATCAATCTGAAAAAAAGAACACAGTAACTACACTTCTGTATAGTAAAACCATGGTTATTTTTTGTAAGGGATGTTTATATCTAGAACTATTACATTGCTTTTTCATTCAAATTATTATTTGTAGCACTTGTATCTGTGTTTATACAAATAGTAATCGATCTGCAAACACAAAACATGATTACTACATTAGCACTATAGCAAAACCACATAAAATTTTCATAAGAAATGTATGTCTACAAATTTACATTGTTTTTTACATCCAGAGTGAACTTCAAAAAAACAAAATGGTGTTTAATATGAAAAATTACAGGCAAATGTTGTTTGATATGTGAGATTGTAAGTCATGAAAACAAAACATGGTTACTATAGTAAAATCATGGTAAATGACTATATCTACAAGCTTCACGTTGTTGTTTTTTCATTCAGATTATTATTTATAGCAAAACTGTGTTTATACAGTTGAAAACTGATCTACCAAAAAAAAAACTTTCGCTGTAGTAAAACCATAGTAAATGACTATATCTACAAGTATAACGTTGTTTTTTTTTTCTGGGGTTCGTTTTTTTATTTGTAGATAGACTGTGTTTATACAGTTGTAATCGATCTGCCAAAAACACAACATGGGTAACGTTACTACACTTCACTATAGTAAAACCATGGTGTATTTCATAAGGAATGACTACATCTACAGCTGTAACACTTTTTTTTCCCATTCAAACCGAGCTTTAAAACGACTAAAAGGAGTTTAATAAGTAAGATTAAAGGAAATGGTGTTTAATTATGGGCAAGTCGTTTATAAATCGTTATCAAGAAGTAGTTTATAAATGCAAAACACGGATGAATGACGGACGAAAACGTAACGAATTACCAGTTCAGAACACAGAAAACAGAGAGGAAAAAAACATTTATTACTTACTTTTTGCTCAGTTATCCGTTATTCTGCTGGGCTGAGGTTTTTTTTTCTGACTCCGAATGAAGCACGCTGAGTGGCTGCTGCGTCCGTTCTCTTTCGGCAACGCGATTGGCTCTCGTCCATTCTCGCAAGGGAGAGCGATTGGCGCCCTCGTCCGTTCACACAATGGACAGCGAGACGAGATTGGCTCTCGTCCATTCTCACATTGGAGAGCGCGCGACGCGGTTGGACGAGGAAACGGCCGCGGAGACCGACGATCCTGCTCCAGGTAGCGCCACAGAGACAGTCATGGTGCTGGGCACTGGATGAAGGGGCTACATGCACTAGGCTCGCATGTGCTAAAGCATTCTTGGGATCGGGGTATTTCCCCAGCTGGCAATGTCACGAGCGGCCTATTGGGAAGAAAGAGATATAATAGTAACGCCCAACGTGGGGCTCGAACTCACGACCCTGAGATTAAGAGTCTCATGCTCTACCGACTGAGCTAGCCGGGCTGGTGCGTGACTCTTTCACTGGGTCGGTGGCAGTTTTTATCGGTCCCCAAATTACACAGGCGAAACTGAGCCTCAAACCTCGCACGAGCCTGGCGAAACCTCTTGCGGGCAGGGGAAGGCTTAGAGTTTGCTCTGTCAGTTTCAATCATATCTGTTTTCGGGGAGCGCAGTTTGACTCAGTAGTGCGGGCCAAAAATAGGCACAATCAAGGCCAGGAGTTAAAGCTGAGTTTCAGTCTGTCGGAACAGACAGACACGGAGTTCTGTTTCGCCATGCGAAGGCTGTTCAATGATTTGGAGAGCATAAAGTTGGGGCACTTTTCAAGGAAATAAAGGATGCTTGCATGGGAAATGATAAGCTGGTGTAACGTTTAGCTAATTAGCAAAAGCTAAAAAGAAAGCACTGGTGCCGCCTCATATGAGCGGAATCCACATTCGATGGCAATCGGAGGTTGCGCTACAGACGTTCGATGGTTTTTCCAAAGGGAGTTTTGCTCAGGACTTCATTGCAAAACGGGTCTCCACCAGCTGGAACCCAGCTGAAGAATGTATCCACACGCCGCAGCAGCTCGAGCTGGTGAAAACCTTCACCAAACAACTACTGCTGACTCCTTCTAACACACGGCAACTAATGAAGCTGTAAAGACTAAACGGGAGGAAAGCTGTGTCTTGCATCCTAAGAGAGGCTTACGCGTTAGTGGAAACACGGCATGCATGAATAATTCCATGTGCGTCTTCAAGGCAACGAAAAGTGCCCTTCGTCCCTGGGTGGGCTCGAACCACCAACCTTTCGGTTAACAGCCGAACGCGCTAACCAATTGCGCCACAGAGACAGTCATGGTGCTGGGCACCGGATGAAGGGGCTACATGCACTAGGCTCGCATGTGCTAAAGCATGCTTGGGATCGGGGTATTTCCCCAGCTGGCAATGTCACGAGCGGCCTATTGGGAAGAAAGAGATATAATAGTAACGCCCAACGTGGGGTTCGAACCCACGACCCTGAGATTAAGAGTCTCATGCTCTACCGACTGAGCTAGCCGGGCTGGGGCGTAAATATTTCACTGGGTCGGTGGCAGTTTTTATCGGTCCCCAAATTACACAGGCGAAACTGAGCCTCAAACCTCGCACGAGCCTGGCGAAACCTCTTGCGGGCAGGGGCAGGCCTAGAGTTTGCTCTGTCAGTTTCAATCATATCTGTTTTCGGGGAGCGCAGTTTGACTCAGTAGTGCGGGCCAAAAATAGGCACAATCAAGGCCAGGAGTTAAAGCTGAGTTTCAGTCTGTCGGAACAGACAGACACGGAGTTCTGTTTCGCCATGCGAAGGCTGTTCAATGATTTGGAGAGCATAAAGTTGGGGCACTTTTCAAGGAAATAAAGGATGCTTGCATGGGAAATGATAAGCTGGTGTAATGTTTAGCTAATTAGCAAAAGCTAAAAAGAAAGCACTGGTGCCGCCTCATATGAGCGGAATCCACATTCGATGGCAATCGGAGGTTGCGCTACAGACGTTCGATGGTTTTTCCAAAGGGAGTTTTGCTCAGGACTTCATTGCAAAACGGGTCTCCACCAGCTGGAACCCAGCTGAAGAATGTATCCACACGCCGCAGCAGCTCGAGCTGGTGAAAACCTTCACCAAACAACTACTGCTGACTCCTTCTAACACACGGCAACTAATGAAGCTGTAAAGACTAAACGGGAGGAAAGCTGTGTCTTGCATCCTAAGAGAGGCTTACGCGTTAGTGGAAACACGGCATGCATGAATAATTCCATGTGCGTCTTCAAGGCAACGAAAAGTGCCCTTCGTCCCTGGGTGGGCTCGAACCACCAACCTTTCGGTTAACAGCCGAACGCGCTAACCAATTGCGCCACAGAGACAGTCATGGTGCTGGGCACCGGATGAAGGGGCTACATGCACTAGGCTCGCATGTGCTAAAGCATACTTGGGATCGGGGTATTTCCTCAGCTGGCAATGTCACGAGCGGCCTATTGGGAAGAAAGAGATATAATAGTAATGCCCAACGTGGGGCTCGAACCCACGACCCTGAGATTAAGAGCCTCATGCGCTACCGACTGAGCTAGCCGGGCTGGTGCGTAACTCTTTCACTGGGTCGGTGGCAGTTTTTATCGGTCCCCAAATTACACAGGCGAAACTGAGCCTCAAACCTCGCACGAGCCTGGCGAAACCTCTTGCGGGCAGGGGAAGGCTTAGAGTTTGCTCTGTCAGTTTCAATCATATCTGTTTTCGGGGAGCGCAGTTTGACTCAGTAGTGCGGGCCAAAAATAGGCACAATCAAGGCCAGGAGTTAAAGCTGAGTTTCAGTCTGTCGGAACAGACAGACACGGAGTTCTGTTTCGCCATGCGAAGGCTGTTCAATGATTTGGAGAGCATAAAGTTGGGGCACTTTTCAAGGAAATAAAGGATGCTTGCATGGGAAATGATAAGCTGGTGTAACGTTTAGCTAATTAGCAAAAGCTAAAAAGAAAGCACTGGTGCCGCCTCATATGAGCGGAATCCACATTCGATGGCAATCGGAGGTTGCGCTACAGACGTTCGATGGTGTTTCCAAAGGGAGTTTTGCTCAGGACTTCATTGCAAAATGGGTCTCCACCAGCTGGAACCCAGCTGAAGAATGTATCCACACGGCGCAGCAGCTCGAGCTGGTGAAAACCTTCACCAAAAGACTGCTGCTGACTCCTTCTAACACACGGCAACTAATGAAGCTGTAAAGGCTAAACGGGAGGAAAGCTGTGTCTTGCATCCTAAGAGAGGCTTACGCGTAAGGGAATCTAGGTAGTTAGTGGGAATTTTTCAATTCAAAAAAGTTGCCAAAGGACGCATAGGCCGGGCATGGGCTCGCGCTCTCTTTTTGGACGACACGAGCCACTTATTCTAATGGTGACGTGGACGTTTTGCGAAAAAGTGGATAAGGCCACGAATTTGGAAAAAGGCTCTGTACGGACGCCATTGGGGGCGCCCTCGCACTGCGTTGCCTATTATTCTTCCTTAGTGCCACGGATCGCCTATTCTGACACCTACCACCTAAACTTCACCATAGTCTTCCTCAGTGCCACGGAACGCCTATTCTGACACCTAACCACCTAAACTTCACCATAGTCTTCCTCAGTGCCACGGAACGCCTGTTTTGACCACTAACCACCTAAACTTCACCATAGTCTTCCTCAGTGCCACGGAACGCCTATTTTGACCACTAACCACCTAAACTTCACCATAGTCTTCCTCAGTGCCACGGAACGCCTGTTTTGACCACTAACCACCTAAACTTCACCATAGTCTTCCTCAGTGCCACGGAACGCCTATTCTGACACCTAACCACCTAAACTTCACCATAGTCTTCCTCAGTGCCACGGAACGCCTATTTTGACCACTAACCACCTAAACTTCACCATAGTCTTCCTCAGTGCCACGGAACGCCTATTTTGACCACTAACCACCTAAACTTCACCATAGTCTTCCTCAGTGCCACGGAATGCCTATTTTGACCACTAACCACCTAAATGACCGCAAAGTGCCTATTTTGACCCCTAACCACCATAGTCTTCCTCAGTGCCACGGAACGCCTATTTTGACCACTAACCACCTAAATGACCACGAAGTGCCTATTTTGACCCCTAACCACCTAAACATCACCATTGTCTTCCTCAGTGCCACGGAGCGCCTATTTTGACCCCTAACCACCTGTTTTTTGTCAAAAAAGAATTTATCTATATCTTGGCTTCAAAAGGTCATAGGACCTCGAGATTTGATAGGAGGGTAGCTGAGGGGCCCCCGATATGAGATCCAAAGTTTCGAGTTTCTACGTTGTTTCAAAAAATGTGACAGTGGCCGATCGGCCCGAAATCGATATATACGTCACATCACGGTCCCCCGGGACAGCGTCCAGAGTTCCGTGTCCATATCTACTTAATTGGCCGAAAAAGGCCCCATTGACCGCAAACTACCTGTGAAGTTTCCATTGAAATAAGTTGCAAGTGGGACGTTGAGTATACAGGGGTCAAAAGGTCACAGGACCTCGAAATTCGGTACGGTGGTAGCCTAGGGGCCCCCGACTCGGGGGCCAGAGATTCGGAAATATAGATCACTTCTAAGCATGTGTTTCTGCAGTTCAGAAATCTTTTCACATCAGGGCACTTGAGTTAAATCAAAAGGGTTTAAGGCGATGTGTGAGGAAGGGGCCTGCGTGAGAGATTTTTTCCAAAATGTGCACGAACGACTTTGCATTCGGGTAGACGCTTGTCTGCTTAATATAGTATTCGGGGGCCCCTAGACTACCAGCACGTGAAGGTTAGGGCCCCTGCGACCCCCAGGGGCCGAACGGGAGCCGTTGACGCGCACAACTTATTCCATTCATTTTCCTAGGTGTTTTGTGGACAGTGAGATAGAAAGGTCAGATCGCCCCGAAATGGACATATACGCCACGTCACGGTCCCCTGGGACAGCGTCCGGAGTTCCGTGTCCGTATCTGCCTCGATCGGCCGAAAAAAGACCCCCTTGACCGCAAACCACCTGTGAAGTTTCCATTAAATAAGTTGCAAGTGGGACGTTGAGTATACAGGGGTCAAAAGGTCACAGGACCTCGAAATTCCGTATGGTGGTAGCCTAGGGGCCCCCAAATCGGGGGCCAGTGATTCGGAGTTATAGATCACTTCTAAGCATGTGTTTCTGCAGTTCAGAAATCTTTTCACATCAAGGCACTTGAGTTCAATCAAAAGGATTTCAGGGGATACGTGAGTGAGATATTTTTGTTAAATT
This sequence comes from Aspiorhynchus laticeps, assembly GCA_023376895.1. Classification (NCBI taxonomy): domain Eukaryota; kingdom Metazoa; phylum Chordata; class Actinopteri; order Cypriniformes; family Cyprinidae; genus Aspiorhynchus; species Aspiorhynchus laticeps. The sequence continues at coordinate 11,841 of JALXFT010002892.1, read as the reverse complement.
TGCAAAAACTACTTTGTGTTCGGGGTAGATGCTTGTCCACTCAATATGGTATTCGGGGGCCCCTAGGCTACCAGCACGTGAAGTTTGGGGCAACTAGGACCCCCAGGAGCCGAACGGAAGCCGTTGACGCGCGCAACTTATTCCATTCATTTTTCTAGGTGTTTTAAAGAACAGCGAGACAGAAAGGTCCGATCGCCCCGAAATGGACGTATACGCCATGTCACGGTCCCCCGGGACAGAGTCCGGAGTTCCGTGTCCGTACCTGCCTCGATCGGCCTAAAAAGGCCCCCATGACCGCGAACCACCTGTGAAGTTTCCATTAAATAAGTTGCGAGTGGGACGTGGGAGACGCAGGGGTCGCAAAGGTCGCAGGGCCCCGAGATTCTTTAAAGGGGACCGCCAGGGCCCCCCAATTCGGATCCCGGAGTTTCGTGGCCCTAGATGCTTCCTGAGCCAATCAGGCACTGAGAAAGTAGCTGCTGCACAGGCCCTTCCCACACAGAGATCTATGTGAGACAGAGAGTTGTATGAAGAGCAATGAAATACATGTTTTGGCATCTCCCGACCTAGCCCTCTCGGTATGGCGTCGAGGGCCAAGTGACGCAACTTCCTGAGAAATTTGAGGCCCCTCGGGCCCCCGGGGCCGAACGGGAGCCACTGACACGTGCAACTTATCCCATTGTGAAGGCACCCGTCAAATAAGTTGCACGTGGGCACTTCCTGTATGACTCTGCAAAATGATTTTATTTAACGGGGCATCTACAGGTTTTCCTTGGACATTGCATTTTTAAGCCATTTTTTAATTAAGCCATTTTTCATGCTCCAAAGTACACAAAACTGGTGGAGGGTGTTTCATGAGCACTGTACTGTAAGTATTACTAAATAAAATCATCGCAGCTATGAAATATAACATATTAATGCATTGTCCACGGAAAGCCTTTGGAGGTCCCGTCAAATAAGTTACGGGTGGTCATGCACCATATGTGGTGAAATTCACCAAAATCCAACTCCAAAATCCAACATCAGAAAGTGACACCTGTAACTTATTTGATGGGACCTCCACAGGCTTACCGTGGACAGACCTTTTTCAGGGTAAATATGAATATTGTTCAATTGTAATGTACATTAACTTGTCAGATGGTGTTTTGTGGGTGTACCACTGTACGTTTTGCATAATAAAATGATTATAAACTTAAATTATGACTTATTAATGCATTGTCCACGGAAAGCCTGTGGAGGCCCCGTCAAATAAGTTACGGGTGGTCATGCACCATATGTGGTGAAATTCACCAAAATCCAACTCCAAAATCCAACATCAGAAAGTGACACCTGTAACTTCTTTGACAGGACCTCCACAGGCTTACCGTGGACAGACCCTTTTCAGGGTAAATATGAATATTGATGAGTTGTAATGTATATGAACTTGTCAGATGGTGTTTCCTGGGTGTACCACTGTACGTTTTGCATAATAAAATGATTATAAACTTAAATTATGACTTATTAATGCATTGTCCAAGGAAAGCCTGTGGAGGCCCCGTCAAATAGGTTACGGGTGGTCATGCACCATATGTGGTGAAATTCACCAAAATCCAACTCCAAAATCCAACATCAGAAAGTGACACCTGTAACTTATTTGACGGGACCTCCACAAGCTTACCGTGGACAGATCTTTTTGAGGGTAAATATGAATATTGTTCAATTGTAATGTACATTAACTTGTCTGAAGGTGTTTCCTGGGTGTACCACTGTACGTTTTGCATTATAAAATGATTATAAACTTAAATTACGACTTATTAATGCATTGTCCACGGAAAGCCTGTGGAAGCCCCGTCAAATAAGTTTTTATTTGACTTTTCAGAGCTTTTTGCCACTCTGTATTGGAGCTTTTCTTATTAAAATACTTTTGCGCAATGAAAGATTATTTATAGCATTTCTTGTTCTGTCTTATGAAAGGACAGAAAAAGAAAGGCTATTAATAATCTAACGTCTAGCACAGTAATGGAGGCAGCAACATATGATAGATAGGACTCCATTGAAAAGAAATATATTTTCATTTTATAGTTTATATTTATATATAAATACATTTACTTTTTCATTCATATATTTTGCATCAATACAAAGAGCAATGTGTAACATTTTAATAAAAAATGTTGAACCTGTTTCATTGTGTTTGTATACAGTACAGCAACAGAGCATGTCTTTGTTTATCTTATGTAGTATTTCTGTTTATTTTATATCCTGTTTGTGACTTAAAAAAGTAAATAACAATAAAATGAAACTTATGTGCTACATACATTGTGATAAAATATTCATTAACAAATCTAATACACACACAAACACACATAATCTTTAAAAAAAATCTAAAAATAACTTTAAAAAAGAAAAAAAAAGAAAAGAAGCAAGAACATGATTAGGTGGTGCCTTCTATTTGTTTGTCCTGTTCAGTGTTCTAAAATAATAGAACGTGTATGATGCACTATTTAAGTTGATATTACTCTTTCCAATCTCTGAGAGATGCACAGAGAGGTAACAGCAATGCGGTGTAGTACACTGTAGATTTGTCCTAAGTTAATTTTTTATCTCAATTTTTAATGTGTTTTATTTTCATTTCTACAAATCCATGCAGATGAAACACAAGGTATGAGAAGACAATAATAAGGGGGTTTAAATTGAAAAAGTATTTATTAAAAAATATTTATAAAAAAAATCACTCCTGTTCTCTCTGCTGCTCTTCCTCCTCCTCATCATCTGCGAAATACTGCAGTTAGGGACAAAAAATAAATAAATGAACAAAAACATTTACAAATACACTATATAGTTATAGAGGGCACAATAAATCTATGCATTACATCTTCTTCTTGCTCTTCCCAAGGAGCAGGACGATGTTCCGGGGCGGGAAGTGGCGGCGGTGGTGGAGGTAATGGTGGAGCAACTGGGGGAAGTGGAGGAGGAGGAACATTTGGGGGTCCCTCCTCTCCAGATGAGCTTGAATCTGTGTCCTGCAAAACAGCACAACACAACAGTTGTCCAAACTAACATCATTTATTTATCACAGTCCAAAAAAGTATGCATAGCCAAAAGACAAGTATAAACTTACTGTACGGCTTAGTATCACCGTAGTGGCCTATGGAAAAACAACATAAAAAATGAATTATGAAAAATAAATTACTATATTTTAATTATGAAGAAATTAATTGAATTTCTATTAGTACTTACAATATCGCTGGCACCATGGATCTCAACCCCACTGTCCACACCGCTGCTCATCTTTCCTGTGTGTCAGAAAATACACATATCTGCTTAGCACAATGCAAATCTGTCTGAATTTTAAAAGTAGTGAACTCTAAAAAAAATATAACTCTGACAGTAGGAATTTGTTTGTCATTCAGTCAATTTTAAGTCTAAAGTTATATAATTGATATCAATATAAAGCTTATTATCTCTGCTTTAAACAGATACTAGGGACATTGTTGTATCTTGTACAGAAATTGAGATATAAAATGTCAAATTAAGCTATTTTTAGAGCTGGTGTGAGGCCTTCAAAATAGAAATCTGACAGTAGGAATTTGTTTGTCATTCAGGCAATTGTGAAGCTACAGTTAAATACTTTCTATCAATGTAAAGCTTTTTTAAATAAAAATTCAAGTGTACAGTTGTAGAGTTTCATTTTTTTTTTTTTTTTGCATCTTGAAATAAATATTTCTGAGTTCTGTATCCCTCCGTGTTGTGTTTGTTTATTTTTTCTGTCAGGAAGATAACTGAGCCTTTAAATCTCCTTTGTAATAGAAATGCTTATAAATCAAGAACAAGGCATTTATAGCTGTATTTATAAACTGCTTACTAATGACTATTAATGTTGCGAAAATGCTTTATAAAGGATGAACTGACTATTTACTAATGTTATCTAATGATTCATAGTGTGCAGTTATTATAAAGTGTTAACCAATCATTTTAATCATTTATTTCTTTAGCACTTTATACAATAGAGATTGTGTCAAAGCAGCTTTACAGTGATAGACAGGCAAAACAGAAGTGGGCAGTTCATTTTTGTGCAAATCAAGCCATTTTAAGAGCTCCAATTTACATGAAACTGCCGGACGGTGTTTCCTGAGCACTGTATTGTAGGTATTACGCAATAAAATCATTGCATTTATGAATAATGACCTATTAATGCATTGTCCACGGAAAGCCTGTGGAGGCCCCGTCAAATAAGTTACGGGTGGTCATGCACCATATGTGGTGAAATTCACCAAAATCCAACTCCAAAATCCAACATCAGCAATTGCCACCTGTAACTTATTTGATGGGACCTACACAGGCTTACCGTGGACAGACCTTTTTCAGGGTAAATAAGAATATTGTTGAGTTGTAATGTACATGAACTTGTCAGACGGTGTTTCCTGGGTGTACCACTGTACGTTTTGCATAATAAAATGATTATAAACTTAAATTATGACTTATTAATGCATTGTCCACGGAAAGCCTGTGGAGGCCCCGTCAAATAAGTTACAGGTGGTCATGCACCATATGTGGTGAAATTCACCAAAATCCAACTCCAAAATCCAACATCAGCAAGTGCCACCTGTAACTTATTTGATGGGACCTACACAGGCTTACCGTGGATAGACCTTTTTTAGGGTAAATATGAATACTGTTGAGTTGTAATGTACACAAACTTGTCAGACGGTGTACCACTGTACGTTTTGCATTATAAAATGATTATAAACTTAAATTACAACTTATTAATGCATTGTCCACGGAAAGCCTGTGGAGGCCCTGTCAAATAAGTTTTTATTTGACTTTTCAGAGCTTTGCTCTGCTCTGTATTGGAGCTTTTCTTGTTAAAACACTTTTGTGCAATGAAAGATTATTTATAGCATTTCTTGTTTTGTCTTATGAAAGGACAGAAAAAGAAAGGCTATTAATAATCTAATGTCTATCACTGTAATGGAGGCAGCAACATATGATAGATAAGACTCCATTGAAAATAAATATATTTTCATTTTATAGTTTATATTTATATATAAATACATTTACTTTTTCATTCATATGTTTTACAACAATACAAAGAGCAATGTGTAACATTTTACCAGATTTAGTCCTAAACTTATTCACTTTTATTTGTTCCCCTCTAAATAATGTTATTTCACTAATTGTTTCGATTTTATAAAATTGTGCACTCGTGATTTTTCTAGAATAAATTTTGCTGCAAAATTATCCACTAACCTAGTTTATAATAGTATTTTTGTCATAGATTATGATGATATATTTTTTCATTTGTTATTTTTCATTAAAATGAGTTTATATTGTGTTTAACACATACAAGAGTGATGATCAGATCAACACACAGAGGTATAGAAATTCTACATTGATTAAAATGAAAAAACTGCGCTGGTATCGGATTGGATTGGATCTGAAAAAAAATGGTATCTTTGCATCCCTAATTTTCAGGTAAGTATACATGACTTACTTTAGATTGCACTCCATTTTCGGGCAAGTGTAGAGTAAATTACTATAAAATGCACTCCATTTTCAAGTAAGTGTACAGTGACTTACTTGAAATTGAGCAGAGTCTTTCCAAACCCTGTGTGACGGACCCAGTCATTCAAGACCAGTCAACTAACCTCTAAACATCTCCCTGCCTGTGCTCTTTTGTGCTAATTTGGATTGCCAAGATGCCCGTGGAGACATGTCCACTGTGCATGCGAATGTATGCCCGTCTCAGCCAGCACCTTGTTATCACCCACAAGATCGAAAACAAGGAGGAGAGGAGACTGCTGCTGGCCATCGAGTCGGGCCACATCAACGCCCGGGCAGGCAACTGCCCGATTCCAGGATGTGGCAAGTTTTCCAACCGACTCGACCGCCATATTCGCACCCACAGCGAAATCTCAGCAGTGGCGCAGGATGACGCAATCTTCCAATGCAAAAGGAGAGTGGTCATCCAAAAGCTGACTGTCCTGCGGGCCTCCAACCCAGCCATCCCAATGGTTTCCACCCTAGACCTAGAGGAGTACCAGCAGCCAGAGGAGGCTGACGTGCCACCTGACCAAGAGGAGCTAGAGGAAGAGCAGTGCAGCAACACAGGCTGTAATCGGCAAAAAGAATTACTCAGATACCAGGTGGTGGACCTCAACAAGCAGGTAGACATTCTTACTGAGAGTTTGAAGAACGTCACCAGGCGCTACCGGATCCTTAAGAGGAGGTCAGTCCCTTTGGGTGCTGTTCGCGTGGGTCAGGTGGCACGAAAGCTCCTCTCCTCTCTCGGGCCAGAAGAAGAGGAGGACGCCCCCACGGAAGAGATCTTAGAAGCTCCTGACCAGCCCTCCACGCCTGGTGAGCCCTCGGCTATTCAGCAGCCCACAGCCAGAGGCGAGGAGCCCTCCACCACTGACGAGCAGCCCTCCATCAGTGACAAGGTGCCCTCCACCACTCTGGAGCCACGGGAAAAAAGCCCCCCGCAGTATCCCGATCACGTGTCGGTTCTGAGTGAGTATGACACTTCTTTTGCCGTTATTATTTTTTTCTTTTGGAAAATGCTGTGCTAACTGTGCCTTTGCTCTTCCTCTTTTGTCTTTTGTGTGCAGACGAGATCCTGGAGGAATACAGGCGGCACCAGCTAGGCCCGGATCCCGCCGCCAAACTGAGGGAAAATGTCGGAGGTCATATATACAGGATAAAGAAGTTTATTGCCTTCATGGCCGAGGGCAAGGGCAAGCTGTCGGACTTCTGTTTTCTAAATGACACCGCCAGGATACACGCGTGAGTTGTGTTGCCTGTTTTTGGCTCAGTGTCGTTAAAGTTTATTGTTCCTTTAACCAGGGACCATTTGTCTTCTTGCAGTTGGGTCAGCTCCCTCCGAAAGTCAAACATGACGGTGACGACCATTCAGCACTATGCGGTGAATGTCGGCTGCTTCATTAAGTACATTGCTGAAACCCCTCCGCCGTCATGCCGCCTGTCAAGAAATGCCCTGATTAGTCTTCGGCGCGAAATGCTGAGTGTGCGCAAGTCGTTGAAGCGAGGCGTGGCCATGCACCGGACTTCGGTGAGAGCCGAAAAGGAGGTTCAGGTCATCGCCAAGGCCACCCTTTTAAAGTGCCGGACCCAGGCGGCGCAGGCCATCCCAGAGTTATTGAGTAAGTAGTCTTACCTTCGCTTTGAATCAGTGTACTTATCTGCTGTTGACTGTAGAACAGAACCTTGACGTTGCACTCTCTCCTGTCCGCAGCTCTCCTGGAGAATGACCCAACAAAGAAGGTACTGTGGCAGTTTTACGGGCACTTTGCGGCACTGCTTTCTTCCATCTACGGCCACAGAGGGGGTGTATTTCAGAACATCACCATCCAGGAGGTGCTGGCGGCCCAGAAGTCAACATCTCAGAAGGCATATCTCATTAATGTGAGTATCTGACTTGCTTTTTATAATGCTTCTTGATTTGATTGTCACCTCTTCTGAGTGTCTTGTGTGTTTTTTGGTGTGTCCACAGGTGACCAGCCACAAGACAAATCAGGCATTCGGTCCAGCCCAAATTGCCCTGACGGAGGAGGAGTACAGCTGGGTACAGAGATTCATCCGGTTGAAAGACAAGCTGCCAGGCGGGGCCAATGCAAACTATTTGTTTTTCACCTCCACGCCGAACCCCTGCAAAAATTTAAATAATTATTTCCAGGACGCGTGGAAGTCCATGGGCCTGCCCGGCTGCCCCACCTTCACCGACGTTCGGACCTCCATCGCCAGCCATGCAAGTAACTAATAATAAAACCATTACAACCACAAATGATGACCTATTAATGTATTGTGCACGGAAAGCCTGTGGAGGCCCCGTCAAATAAGTTAGGGGTGGTCATGCACCAATAATGCAAAATTCCAACATCAGCAAGTGACACCTGTAACTTATTTGACGGGACCTACAAAGACTTTCTGTGCATAGACCTTTTTTAAGGTAAATATGAATATTGATGAGTTGTAATTTATATGAACTAGTCCGACAGTGTTTCCTGAGTGTAGGGCTTTATGTTTTGCATAATAAAATTATTATAAACTTAAATTATGACCTATTAATGCATTTGCCATGGAACGTGTCAAATAAGTTACACATGCCACTTGACCACCTGTAACTTATTTAATGGGGCCTTCAGAGGATTTCCGTGGATTTCTCTTTTTTAAGCTAATTATCAATAGTGATAAGTTGTAATGTGCATTAACCTGCTATGCTGTGTTCACTGTCTTTCCAGGCCAAGTTCACACACTCCAGCGAGGACCGCATGAAAATTTCTAAATTCATGTGCCACGATGTCAGTACAGCAGACAAGTTTTATGTCACAAACTTGTCTGCCCAGCAGGCCATGGAACACCGCAGGCTCTTTGAGTCCGCCTTGGAGGGTCCCGATAGGAGCCCAGCAAAGCAGCCAACACCTAAAAAACGGAAGCGGCCTGCAGAAAAATCCAAAGCGTCCAAAAAACGTCCACCAAAATCACCAGAATTCACATCGGGCAGCTCCACTCCAGAGAAGACGGAGGTCTGTTTTCAGGAGTCTGGGACGTCCAGTCCCGGTTCCATCGAGGTAAATTGACATCCTGTAACCAGATTGAGCCCACAGTGTTAGAAAGATTTGCGTGATCATGATCAATTTCTCACCATGTCTTTTTTCTCCTTTGACAGCATGAAAAGGAGAACCCAGAGGAGACTGACCAAGGTGAGGTGGAAGGAGGGCCGGAAGGAGTGGCAGAAGGAGAAGCAGAAGGAGGGGAGGAAGCGGAAGGAGAAGCAGAGGGAGGAGCAGGAGATGGAGCCCAGTTAACCTCATCATCCACCCCCCTTAAAAAGTACCCAACAAGAAGGAGCAAGCTAAAGGTGGTGTTGACACCAGTTAAGACTGGTCAATCTAGCAACATTACCCACAAAAACGTCTCCCCTCTGAAGGTGAAAAAAGCTATTTTTTCAGCGCGCTCAACCACTTTAATGGGGATGAACCGTCAAAAAAAGGCCTCAGAATCGGTAAAAAATGCCATGGAGAAGCGCCGCAAAGAAAAAAAGACTTTCTGATCCTAATGATCCTGACATATACAGTTCTGATTGCATGTTTTGTGTGTGTGTGTGTGTGTGTGTGTGTGTGTGTGTGTGAGGGGAGGGGTGTTGAATTTTTTAAAACTTTTTATTAAAAATTTTTGCTAACCTTTTTTTCCCTTTTCATTAATCTTTAATAGTCAGTGTTTGTGTGTGTTCTTGTTTCATATTTTGCAAAAGTTTCAATAAATTTATTTGTGTTTTTCAACATAGATTTCTGTCTGTCATTTTTTCCGTTTACTTTTTCATTCATATATTTTACAACAATACAAAGAGCAATGTGTAACATTTTACCAGATTTAGTCCTACACTTATTCACTTTTATTTGCTCCCCTCTAAATAATGTTATTTCACTAATTGTTTAGATTTTATAAAATTGTGGACTCATGATTTTTCTAGAATAAATTTTGCTGCGAAATTATCCACTCACCTAGTTTAGAATAGGATTTTTGTAATAGATTATGATGATATATTTTTTCATTTGTTATTTTTCATTAAAATGAGGTTATATTGTGTTTAACACACACAAGAGTGACGATCAGGTCAACACACAGAGGTATATAAATTCTACATTGATTAAAATGAAAAAAACTGCGCTGGTATCGGATTGGATTGGATCTGAAAAAAATGGTATCGTTGCATCCCTAATTTTCAGGTAAGTATACATGACTTACTTTAGATTGCACTCCATGTTCAGGCAAGTGTAGAGTAAATTACTTTAAAATGCACTCTATTTTCAGGTAAGTGTAGAGTAAATTGCTTTAAAATGCACACCATTTTCAAGTAAGTGTATAGTGACTTACTTGAAATTGAACCATATATGAACTTGTCATACGATGTTTCCTGAGTGTAGCACTGTTCGTTTTGCATAATAAAATGATTATGAACTTAAATTATGACCTATTAATGTATTGCCCACGGAAAGCCTGTGTAGGTCCCGTCAAATAAGTTATGGGTGGTCAAGTGACAGATGTAACTTTTCTGACGGGGCCTACACAGGCTTTCCGTGGATAGTGCATTTTTATGCAAATTAAGCCATTTTATGAGCTCCAATGTACATGAAACTGGCCCCCTGTGACCGAGCGTCTGGTTCCCTGAGGCGGGCAGAGGGGGTGTGCATGGTGACCCCCCTGAGGCCGCAGTCGTGGTTCCCTGAGGCGGGTAGAGTGGGTGTGCATGGTGACCCCCCTGAGGCCGCAGTCGTGGTTCCCTGAGGCGGGTAGAGGGGGTGCAGGAGAGTGGCCCCCTGTGACCGAGCGTCTGGTTCCCTGAGGCGGGTAGAGGGGGTGTGTATGGTGACCCCCCTGAGGCCGCAGTCGTGGTTCCCTGAGGCGGGTAGAGGGGGTGTGCATGGTGACCCCCCTGTGACCGAGCGTCTGGTTCCCTGAGGCGGGTAGAGAGGGGTGCAGGAGAGTGGCCCCAGCACTTTATTGTAGGTATTAACCAATAAAATCATTGCATTTATGAATAATGACCTATTAATGCATTGTCCACGGAAAGCCTGTGGAGGCCCCGTCAAATAAGTTACTGGTGGTCATGCACCATATGTGGTGAAATTCACCAAAATCCAACTCCAAAATCCAACATCAGAAAGTGACACCTGTAACTTATTTGACGGGACCTCCACAGGCTTACCGTGGACAGACTTTTTCAGGGTACATATGAATATTGTTCAATTGTAATGTACATTAACTTGTCAGATGGTGTTTCCTGGGTGTACCACTGTACGTTTTGCATAATAAAATTATTATAAACTTAAATTATGACTTATTAATGCAATGTCCACGGAAAGCCTGTGGAGGCCCCGTCAAATAAGTTACGGGTGGTCATGCACCATATGTGGTGAAATTCACCAAAATCCAACTCCAAAATCCAACATCAGAAAGTGACACCTGTAACTTATTTGACGAGACCTCCACAGGCTTACCGTGGACAGACCTTTTTTCAGGGTAAATATGAATATTGTTCAATTGTAATGTACATTAACTTGTCAGATGGTGTTTCGTGGGTGTACCACTGTACGTTTTGCATAATAAAATTATTATAAACTTAAATTATGACTTATTAATGCATTGTCCACGGAAAGCCTGTGGAGGCCCCGTCAAATAAGTTACGGGTGGTCATGCACCATATGTGGTGAAATTCACCAAAATCCAACTCCAAAATCCAACATCAGAAAGTGACACCTGTAACTTTTTTGACGGGACCTCCACAGGCTTACCGTGGACAGACCTTTCAAGCTCGCTGCATCCCACAAGTTTCAGGGGACGTGGTTAAATCCACATCTAGGGGGTGGAGATTGGTATGTTTAGGGGTGGAGATGGGTAGGTTTAAGGGTGGAGATTGGTAGGTTTAGGAGTGGAGATGGGTGGTTTTAAGGATCAGTGGGTGGAGATGGGTAGGTTTAGGGGTGGAGATGGGTGGTTTTAAGGATCAGGGGGTGGAGATGGGTAGGTTTAGGAGTGGAGATGGGTGGTTTTAAGGATCAGTGGGTGGAGATGGGTAGGTTTAGGGGTGGAGATGGGTGGTTTTAAGGATCAGGGGGTGGAGATGGGTAGGTTTAGGAGTGGAGATGGGTGGTTTTAAGGATCAGTGGGTGGAGATGGGTAGGTTTAGGGGTGGAGATGGGTGGTTTTAAGGATCAGGGGGTGGAGATGGGTAGGTTTAGGAGTGGAGATGGTTTGTTTTAAGGATCAAGGGGTGGAGATGGGTAGGTTTAGGGCTGGAGATGGGTGGTTTTAAGGATCAGGGGGGTGGAGATGGGTAGGTTT